>JAHWFP010144416.1:17596-45624 GCA_023313725.1 Lithobius niger
TTGAGTGAGGTAGGTTTACTTGAGTGGGAGATTTCTTTGAGTGAGTTAGATTTACTTGAGTGGAAGATTTCCTTGAGTGAGGTAGATTTCCTTGAGTGAAGTAGGTTTCTTTGATTGAGGTAGGTTTACTCAAGTGGGAGGTTCCTTGAGTGAAGGAGGATTACCTGAGGGTTTACTGCCTTGCATGATTTCATGTGGCTTTTCTGTACAACAAGCCCAATCAAGTAAACCTCCCAATCGGGTAACCTCCAAATCGAGTAAATCTGATAAATAAATCTCCCCTCAAGTAAACCTGCCACACTGACTACATGCCAGTGGGTAGGTTTACTTGAGAGGGAGTTTTACGTGGAAGGTTTACATGAGAGGAGATTTACTTGAGAGGAGATTAGTTGAGAGGAGATTTACTTGATTTGGAGGTTTACTTGAGGTATGATGCAGTTTACTCTACTTTCGAGCCGCCTCAACCCCCTCAAGTAAATCTCCACTCAAGAAAACCTCCCCTCAAGTAAATCTATTCACAAGTAACCCTCCCAAGTAAACTTTCCACTCAAGTAAATTCCCGGTTTTACTTGAGTGGTACGTTTACTTGAGGAATGATGCAGTTTAATCTGCAGTCGACCCGATCAACCCTCTCAAGTAAACCTCCCACTCAAGAAAATGTACCCGGTTTGAGTGGGTTTCTTGGCGGTTTCCTTATCTGGGGGTGTCGCTCAATATCGCATTTTCCCACTACTCGCGTAGGCTTATTTTCGTAGTTCTAGGTAAAATTTTTCCCCTTGAAAAAACCGAAAAAACCCTTTGGACCATTGTTGAAACGAATTTTTCGAAGGTGATTGTTAGTTTCGGAATATCACATCTTCCTGCTATGCGGATGGTCCACAATTGTTAAGCCACGTAGGAGGCTCGTGGTCTAGTAGTGTTGTCAGTAGGATTATTGCTCGCGTTCCGTTCGTTCCGTTTGCTTCATCGCTTATCAGAATCACTGTCCCGTTTGTGTGAGCGCTTCGTTTGCTGAAGTGCTCATGACTGTTCCGTTTGCAGGCGCTGACAAAGTGCTTCGAAGCAACGCGAAGCAGAAAAAATGGTGCTTTTTCTCTTAGCTTCAAGATTTCTGCTCCATTGCACAGTCAGCGCAACTTCTAACGTCCTTTTTTTGTTCCTGAGAATGCATCGTTACAACGGAGTTTTGGATGGTACGCTTCACCATTTCAACAATGTATTCAAAATAACAATCTATATAGGCAATATGCCTGTTCCAAGAGTAGAACCATTGTTACCTTCTTCGAATCGCTTGGTTTCTCAGGTTACTGTTAATCTGCAGTCACATTGAAAGCAACCGGTAAGAGTAGTTTCAGAGCATGTTGGGCTCTTTTATTAATGTTATCGTTAACACGAGTTATTAATACGTTTGTGACGAGTTATTAATGCGTTATGACCATGTCGGTTGCAAAGTTAAAATCACAACATTTGAATGTTATTCTTCCACCCTGTTATTGGTAGCGCAAAATAGAAAAATATTCTTGACGGCGACGGCGGCAATGGGCATAACAGCAAAGTTAAAATATTCTTATCAGATCACGAACCATACGCCTATTAAAGGGCAAATAAAGTGAGTATTTATTACAATAACAGGCCATTTTAAACTCTTCAATATAAAAAGAGCAATAAAAATCCGTTACAAACAGCAATTCATACAATTAAAAAGAAAGAAGTAGACATTTACCAATTTTAATACGATTTCTACCATCTAGATGCTGTTGTTAGCAAATTGTGTTAACTGATTCAACTTGTATGCATGCATTTATATTTCTTTCTTAAAAAGAACACACTTTTGATCAACAAACGCAAAAATATAACGCGGCTGAGTTTTTATTATTCACAGTTAGGCTGACACACTAGGCTAACAACAACATCGAGTGGCAAAAAATGGTACTAAAATTGTCAAATGTCAAATTTTTCTTTTTATCGTTTAAAAGTCTACACGCAAAAGATTATAATTGTTTTTTTTTTTACATATTTCCGAGTTAAAAATGGCTTATAAATGTAATAACCAACCATAAACTCATCTCATTTGCCCTTTAACAAAGAGATCGGAATTCAAACATCTCTAGCCAAGTAGTTCTCTTCAATATAGTTAGCGTTTTTCCCAAAACGCAAATTGTTATTCCATACTCCCTCCCGTTGCCTCATTCCGGTTTGATACCATTCTAAACGGTTTTTTAAAATAAGTGACGTCTCCCGTCACACAGAAAGCCTAAAAGGTAAGGTCACGAAAGAAAGTGAAAAAGTTTTTATTCACAATTAAAAAAAATCAAATTTCTGTAACTCCTTTTAATAAAAATCATGCCCAACCCCTTCCCTGCTTGTAATCCAATGGTGAGGATTTAACCTAATGTTTTTCTCCAGCTAGCTGAAGTCTCTTTTCACACAGAAAGCCTAAAAGTGAAGGACCCACGAAAGAAAGTGAAAAGTCTTTATTCACAATGTAAAAAAATATACCAATTTTTCAACTCCTTTAAAAAAAATCATCCCCTCCCTTCCATGCTTTTCTTAACTTGTAAACCAATGGTGAGGCTTTAACCCCTAACTAAGCAAACATCCTGTAATGAAGACTGGCCTTTGTGAGAATACAAGATACACCAATCTTACAAATAAATAAAAGTTAGCTGCCCCGACTGTACTAGCCGGTCACTCTACCCATAGTGCTACTGATGCGGATACGGGCTGCAGGCTCCAGCCGAGCTTAATAGCTGGTCAATCTTTCTCAGTGTTGACCTAAAGGCCACAAACATACACAAAAGGCAGACTGTTTGTTAAACTTTACCTTGTGATTTATTCTTTATTTATTACGTGCATTATTTCTAGTGTGGTGGACAAGGTAGCTTTCCCTCCGTGTTTATGTTTGTGGGCTTTTGGTCACGCCTGAAAAGGATTGGATAGCTGCTAAGCTCAGCTGGAACCTGCAGCTAGTATCTGCCACAGTAGCACAGTGGGAATAAGTGAGAAGCCCTATAGCTTCGCGTCCCATTTGGAACATCTGTCTTTTATGTATTTGTCAGATTAGTGTATCTTGCATTATCACAACGTTTCTTTGAAAAAGTGGTGGAAGCTAACAGAAGACTGGTTGCGACTAGGTAGTCGCTGCAGCCGGTTGTTTCTCCAAGTTCTAGCCGAAGTCCACACAGAAAGTAGTAAAGAACGAAAATGAAAACTCTGTATTCACAATGTAAAAAAAAATTCTTCAAGTCTTTTAAAAATCGCATCCCCCGTTTCTCTTTTAACCAATAATGAACCAATAACCCTTCCCTCTGCTGGTTTTACATTTAGTGTCATTCCATACAACAAAAAGAAAGAAATGTTTTTTTTCCAAATCTTTTTTTTTCACGAAATTAGTTGCACATGTCTATACTTTATAATAAACAAAAACGTATCGTTAAAAGTTAAAAGTAAGGGTCTAAAATTCAAAACCTGTAAGGAACACGGACAAGCTTTGACTGTAAGGGTCTAGGTGTCAGATTTGGCTAGTAAGACGCTGCTAAGCATTAGACCCTTACTACCCGGTTTTTGAGGAACAGCTGGCCTATAAAGACCCATGTGATGATCCATTGATAGTGGGGGTGTGGGTTTCCTACTTTGCTTTAAGTTGACATTTTTTCGGTTTGGTAACATGGCAGCGATTCCAAGCAAGATAACCTGCTACAAGCGTAAGCATGTACACCCATTCTGTCTAAGTTACTAAATCATTAATAAATAGACATAAATCGCTGGAAATAATATTAAGGACAATTAGAAATGAGCCAACAGCGAAAATCATACACTAGAAATAACGTAGTTCAGTAAGCCACCTTTGTGCACTTACGTTTCATCGGAGTGCAACGGAGAGATTAAGGCGCTATGCAAGTGATGTTGGGGCGAACTGAGTAGCCGGTTCGAATCCGGGTCATGCCACTCCGATTTAACGTAAATGCATAAAGGTGGCTTACTGAACTACGTGATTTCTATTGTATGATTTTCGCTTTAGGTAATTTCCAATTTTCCTTACTAAGCCATTAACATGATCACCGGGTAGTAAAAGTCTAATGCTTAGCAGCAGCTTACTAGCCAAATCTGACACCTAGACCCTTACAGTCCAAGCTTGTCCGTGTTCCTTACAGGTTTTGACTTTTAGACCCTTACTTTTAACTTTTAACGATACGTTTTTGTTTATTAACCCGTGTTACTTTGAGAATTGTATTAAATAGGAGTGGTGGTGGATGAGGGGTGGGGTATGTGTGGCACCTTTATAATTAATTTGTTGTTAGTTTTGTTGCGCCGCCTTTAAGCTCGGTAAATAGCTATGGCCCTTACTAACCTGGCTTAAGGGTTTAAGGGTTTAACGAGCGTTAACCACTCCTGGTCATCTGCCCGAAGCCCTAAGGCCCTATGTCTGCAACAGGGCCCTAAGGCCCTATGTCTACTAACCTGGCTGTGGCTTGTGTTAACAATAGAAACAAATCCTTTAATCTTCAGTCTGTCTTGCAGCTGGCGTTTGCTAAATGGCATTGTTGCATAATAACAATGTTTAAAACAATGTAAAACAATCAATCTGGTCGTTTGAAGCTCCGTAGCCCAGGAACCACTTGACCAATTAGAAAAGGCCTTATGGAAAGGGCACATCTACGGACCAATACCTGTAAAATGAGCTAAGAACCAGCTTTACAGGACAAATAGTTTGACCTGTAGAGAGGACAGACGAAAGGTACATCCCCAGAACAAGACCAAGAACAAGACCAAGAACAAGACCAAGACCCAAGACCAAGAACAAGAAGTTGTCTATTTGGCCCCTCTCTGTATCTCGGGTTTGGCTGAACTGAATTTCACAAATTTTGGACTGTAGACAGGCCTTGACTAGTCAAGGGTAGATTCCAAATTTGGTTAAATTTTTTTTTATTTTGACGGAGTTATAAGCTTTCAAAGTTGAAAGTTTAACACAGAGATCCTAGGTCGACCCTTACTAACACTGGCTATCGCCAGTGTTAATTAAACCGTCAGACTGTACGGCATTTTCAGCATTTTCTTATTTTAATTAGTTATTGAGATATAATGAAACAAAATCTGTTTCCATTTATGTACTGCACAGGTGGTTACCAGTTTTGTCGAATTTCGTTTTGCTGATTCCTGTTTTGTCAATACTTGGCCTAACAGCAGTGCTCAAGCATGGCAAAAACCTCATCGCCATGGGTTATCGTGTGAAGTTTACGCGAAACATTACTGTGCCCTCATCCACCAAAAAATGGAAGTGTTAGAAAAGGGGAAACCAACAAACAAATAATGTATTAATAAGTCAGTTTTTAATACAATGGACATTAAAGTAGCGCCAAACCTTCAAACATTTTGTCGCCTAAACAGAAATAAAACGGCTGTTTCATAATGCTTAGAATGCAGCTTTGAATTAACGAGAATCAGATACACACATAGCCGTACACATCTCATATAATCCCTTATTTCTTCTTTTTTTAAATAAATATTTCAGTTTTCTGTAGTTAATTCGTCTCCTTTCAGTTCATCAACCTACGGATAACTCACAACGATCTGGTTTTTTTTTTATCGTTTTTCAGTGATGCTCTTAAAGGGGCACTATCACCGATTGAAACTGTACGGAAATACCGTGGCGCCATCTAATGACAGTAATATTGTTAATCTCTACAGCTTGCTTGTAGGTGCACGAAGACATACCAAATTTTCATTCAATAATAGAGGAGTTCGTGGCTTGTTTATTTCGGTAAAAGAAATAACGGTGTGCATCCTTCGCTTGATGCAAGCAAGTGTTAGTTAGTACTAGATCGCGCTAGATATTGCCAGATTCTGCAGACTTTCAATCGGTCATAGTGCCACTTTAAGCCAGGACCATCTACTGGTTTCAAAATTAAAACTGTATAGAACATTTGAAACATTTTGTCGTGGTGGTTGCAATGATTGAGGACAGGAGTAAGGTTTCACGTTAACACTTAACAAATGGTTATTAGTTTTTTTTTACTGTTTTTCAGTGATGATCTTAGTTCACCTACAAGGTTCAAAAGTTAGCAACATAAAGAACGTTTGAAACACTTTATTTTGGTGGTTGCAATGGTTGAGGGCAGCGGTAAGGTTTCACCTGGACTAAACACTTCAGGAATATAGTGGTATCAGAAACCTTACAGGGAAACTTATTTCTGTTCCTTAGCTGTTTTTACTTTGGTTCTGTTAAATCTTACCTGAAACATCAAACGAGTTCGCTTTTCTTTTCTAATTCTTTATACCTTTAACATTTTGATAACTGTTTCCTCCTTCTAAGAGACCAACACGGCTTGTGACAATCATTTTAAAATTATTTTTTAAATTAAATGACAAATTTTAAAATAAAGAGGGACGAAAATTAGCTTTGGAATTCCTTTATATAAATTTAACAATGCCCGACTGTATGTGTCCTATTACATTGTTGCAGCGAAGTGAGATGATTTTATTATTGCGTTACTTCGCTGCAAATGTATGGCAGTACAGCCCATTCCAACAATGCTATTTTAACTTTCATGCTGTAACCCTAAAAGGGACATTAGAAGTTGTGCCGACTGTACGTGGACGCTGTCGAACTGATGTGAGATAGGCTAATTTTTTCAGCCTAACGGTCGACTCTACTGAGGCTAACAGATGCCGTACTGATAATTAGTTGTGTATGCACGCTGAAACAATAATTTATAAAACGAATTTTCAAAAAATAACAGTGCAATTCTTCGTTTCCTCCAGACTTGTGTAACGAGTACGTTCATAGTTCGCAAGTAAGCGCGGTCACAAATTCTGAAACATAATTCGTAATTTTTAATTGTTTGCTTATAGTTTGCCAGCCTTCACTGCAAACAACCCAACTAAATCACGTCGTCTTCGTAGTGCTGGAAAACAACTGGGCTCTTTTTTTTTTACCAAGAGCCCAAATCTCCACAAACGTGTCATTTTTATAAAAACGCCAGCCATCATGTTTTCTACTACGATCGTCCCGTTTACTCGCAAAGCACCGAACGTCTAATGGTGACGTCAGCATTGAGCCAATAAAGCTATTTGCTGAAGCGCTTTGTCTAACGGATCGCACGGAATGCTGACAGCCGTCATTCAAGAATGAGGCACGTGCAGCTCACTGATGGGGCGACTGTTGGAGTTGCATTTTGGATATTTCAAATATAAACTACTTATTTAGCCTTAGATTTAAATGAAATTACATAAAGTTACGAAAAGATTAATGCTAAATTAGCCCTATTTAAACAAAATATATTGATAACAGAAAATGGGGTCAAAATATTTCCACGTTTGCATTTGTAAATCATCGACATTCCATCAATAGTGTGCTTTGAGCTGGTGCTCTACTAAGCAATAGTCCAGCCTAATTGTGGTAAACACGAATAGTTTCTAGGTACTATTTCGCCTTGCACGAAATCTTTTATATTACTCAAAAATTATAGGTGAGATGTGATTGCTGTTTCAAAGCATTACATGTAGTGAGGAAGGAGGCTTTTAAGTAAACATTCTTAAAATTTGTGAAACAATGGAACTGATGTAAAATCTGGTACTAACAAAAATGAAAAGTGACATGTGGTTCATGATGTTTGGCTCTTTCACAGTAAAATTTATTTGAATAAAAAAATCATCTATACCAAGAGCGGCATAAAGGAGTATACATGATAAAATTACCATGCATTTTAGTTCAAGCATGCAGCAACTCGCGTACTACAGCATTGAAACGGCCTTGCAGCGGGGATGGATAAGACTTCTTCAAGCCAAGGTCAACTGGGGAAGAAATCGCGTGTCTCGCCTCTTGGCTCATTGGTAGTTTAGGCGCACGCCAGTAAGATGATGGTTTCTTCAAGTTAAGGCCGACTGGATACAAACCGCATGTTTCGCCTCAAGAAGCGCACGTAGTTGTCGGGTGGCCAGACTGTTGGAGTGATTTATGGTTATCATTTGTTTATGAACTGAAGCCTTACATCTGAAAAGCTGCAAGGGTAGTTTTGCAGTGAATTTGTGAAACTGTGTCGTGGTGAAGATTAGTGTAGTAACGCCAGGGTATGATGGATGACGTTGTGTGGTCCTAGGTTCAATATGTACATGTAGTTAAGTTTTTTTTTATAGTAGGGCGTTTGACTATGGGCCATTGCTTCAATAAATTTCAAACGCATATCGGAAAACGCATACTGCAGTCTTATCATTTGATTGATCGTGTTAGATATGGGATATCCGTCAGCAGCATCAGAGTTGCAGCATGAAAGCTCCTCGAGCGCAGCGAGACGACGCGGAATGAGCGAGCGTAACGAGCGACTCCGCTAGTCTAAACCATTAAAAACTTGCGGTCGGCTTATATATATGTACAGGGTGTCTCAGAGGTCATGGCCATAAATCGACAGGGAGGTAGAACTGATCACATCAATAAAAAAAACCTATAATACAAAAGCTGGAAACGTCTCGTTTCCGAATCAATGAGGCCTGTTCCCCAGGGTGACACAGGCATAGTCGGCCAACTTTCAGAGGCAACGCATCCATCCTAGACGAGGCGCCCACACATTAGGTTGTAGGTCCCCCCTCCTCCCCCGGGCTAGGTAATTGCTAGAAACAAAGCAAAACATCAAAGAAAAAGTAGTAAGGTAGAATCGCCAAGACGGTGGCTTTGACCGCTTCCCCAAAGAAGGAACCTTTCGTGCCTCATGCAGGCTGAAAGCGTTGTTGCACACTGCTATGACGAAACTAGGAGTTCATAACAAATGTTCGAAGTAGCCCCCGTTTGCTTGAATGCATGATGCTGCTCTTCTAATGAGAGAAGCACGAATCCTTGCACAGACCCCCTGGTTCTGCCTAAACTGCTGAAATGCATCATGAACACATTGACGGAATTCTGCCTCAGTGTCTACGCTGCGTGAATAAACAAGCCCTTTTATGTAGCACCACATACAGTAGTCCAATCCATCTCTCCCCAAACTGTTCGTTTAGATACTGCCTCACAGCAAGCAGGAAGTGAGGTGGTGCCCCATCCTGCTGGAACACCTTCATCTGCCGTGCCCCAGTGGGATGTCCTCGAGCAGACCAGATAATTCAAACTGCAGGAAAGTAAAATATGCTGCCCCTGTAAGCCTGTTGGGTAGAATGATTGGCCCGATTGTCTGATCTCCTACAATACCAGCCCACACATTGATTGATAAACAATGCTGGTTTCGTGCTTGCAGGGTCGCGTGAGGATTTTCATACGCCCAGACATGGGTGTTGTGGAAGTTCACAATTCCATCTCGGGTGAAGGCGGCTTCATCAGTAAACAACAGTCTGCTGAGGAATAGAGGATCTGCAGCACATCGTTGTTGAAGCCACTGGCAGAATGCGAACCTTGCCGGATAGTCGTTCTCAGCTAGCCCTTTCACCGCTGGAGATGATATGGACGCAGCAGTCCATCATGTAGGATACTCCAGATACAATTACGGTCTACGTTTTCTGCCAAACCAATCCACCTTGTACTGATTCCCGGATTGTCATCCACCCTCCGTAACACTCACTCTTCCAGTTCAGGGATACGAACAGTTCTTGGCCTTACTTCTCGTGGTGCAACCTCAAATTACCCGCACTCACACAGATGTTGGTGAAACCAAATAAACGTACGACGGTCCAGATGCCTTCGGTTCGGATATCTCCGAGCATACAGCCTGGCTGCTTCTACAGAGTTGCCGTCAGCCCGACTGTACATGTAATGCATGTCAGCTAGCTCTTGGTTGGTGTAGTTAACTGTCATACTCTAGTAAAGTAATTAATCGGAAGTTTTACCCTTTTCTTCTAAACTACACAGATTAAGTACGAGAAAACTTTTCTTTTCCACAAGTACAGAAATTAATCGGTACTTTTACCCTTTTCTTTTAAACTATAGAGATTAGGAAAGAGAAGACTTTTCTTTCCACAAGTACAGAAATTAATCCGAAGTTTTACCCTTTTCTTCTAAACCAAAGAGATTAAGTAAGAGAACAAGTTTCTTTCCACAAGTAAGGAAATTAATGAGAAGTTTTACTTCTTCTACCAAACGAAGTTTGACTTTTTTTTCATCATGGATGTGTGGCATATGCAACAACACTTTCAGTCTCCATGAGGAACGAAAGGTTCCTTCTGGGGAAGAGGTCAAAGCCACCGTCTAGGCGATTCCAACTTACTAATTTTTCTTTGGCGTTTTGCTTTGTTTCTAGCAATTACCTAGCCGGGCGGGGGGACCTACAACCCTAATGTGAGGGCGCCTCGTCTAGGACGGATGAGCAATAACTTTGTAAGGAACGGTTCGTTCCTAAATGTGTTGTTTCATTTTTTAAGCATGTGGTGCGCTGCCCCTGAAAGGTGCGCTGCCCCTGGGGAACAGGCCTCGTTATCTCGGAAACGAGTCGTTTCCGGCATATGTATTACAGGTTTTTTTTTGTTAGATGTGATCAGTTCTACCTCCCTGTCAATTTATGACCATGACTTCTTAGACACCTGTATATATATATATTTAGGCATGTACCTCTTCTCCTCTGGAAGTAGGAGGCTAAAAATGTGAGAAGGGTGTCGAAAGACAGGAAATTAATCCGTTCGTAGTTTGGAATATTTTTAAGAAACGTGGAGGATCCTAAATGTCTCGAATTAATAAAAATCCAGCAACCCGCAACAATCAGCAACAATACCGAAACAATACGTGACGTCATCGATTATTGACAGATTTTTTTTTTCGCTTCGAACATTTCAGGAACGTGGGGGCAACAACGTATTGAGGGCAAAGGTTGGTGTGAGTGGCAGTATCTGAGTGAATAACCCACATTAAAGAATGCGGCACGTGCAGTTCACGAGTAGGGAGGTTGTTGGAGTTGGATATTTAAAATCCAATGCCACAGAATACTCGTTTAGCAGTTAAATTAAATCCACCCAAAACCAAAACTGGTAGAAAAACCCGCCAAGTTTCCAAAAACGATCGGCCTTTGAAGGTCACTACCGATCGTTTTTGGAAACTTGGAAACTTCCCTTCATTCCACCAAGGAAAGGCCGCCAAGGCCGCAAGGTAATCCTATTAGCCAAGTTAATCGCACCTACTAATAGTTCGAAAGTTAAATGAAAACTAGAAGATTGCTACTAGTGGTGGCAATCTTCAAGTTTTCATTTAACGTCCAAAGTATTATTCTGTGTGATTAACTTGGCTAATAGGATTAACCTTGGTGGCCTTTCCCTGGTGGAATGATATCACTACCTTCAAAGGCCGATCGTTTTTGGAAACTTGGCGGGTTTTTCTACCAGTTTTGGTTTTGGGTGGATATCACAACTTTCATAGGACTGTGAACGTACATAAGGTTACACCGTCCGTTTAAGATGCTTCAATCCCATATTTGCGCACACTGACTAACAATCGCTGATTTCGTTCACTTCGCTCACTCAATCAGTGCATCCCCTTCAGTTGTTTTGTTCAGCCCTTCACCTTCCCCTTAATTTTTCAAGATTTCGTTCACATTTGGTCATGCAGAAACCCCCGAAGGTCGTTGTTACTAAAACAGCTGAATGCGAAGCAATTTATTTTTGGGTTATTAACAAAAAACCCATTAGCTCGTGTATGCTCGTATTGTTGTGTAACCATCATCTAACGCGCATCCCTTTATTCTTACGCAATCCACGGCAACGTTAATGTTTCTTTATTTTATCCTTCGTTATAGTTCAGTTTTTAGTTCGTCCAGGCTTTAACAAAAAATCTAAGGACCAGTCTTGATTGTTCAAGCCATTGTTGCTTAAAATCTTTGGTTGAAACTTGGAAAAGAAACGAAATTTAAATTCGCTGGTGGCGAATTTCAAAACCCTCCCACGCATTTGTCCTGACCCCTACAACCCCCAAACCAACCAAAGGACCATCCTCAGATCGCTACGCATCCGTGTGCAAAAGTCCAGGTACGTAGGTCTTCTCAATTTTGCGCTAGCCATGAGCAAAAAGTCTATGGGATTTAACATGGGAAAAATCTTATTAGCTAGCTAACTAGCTAGCTAGACAGTAACATAAAAACAACATTATTGACGCATCTTTTTCTCTATGATTGTTGGACACTCATCCTTTAAATTTCAGTTTTTCTTAATCGCTGACCCTTCCCCTTACATTTTCCACAATTGGAAACATTTCTGTCGCATTGGGATTTATCCTCAACATGCCAAAATATGCTTTCAATTGCTTACAGTTAACAGACACATGTCTGCTAGTGAGCCGCTTTAATGCTTTAATGCTTTATTCGAGTTAAAATGGCCTTGAAGCCGTACACTCGGTCGAGGAGACTTAAACACTACTTATATCTAACATGACATGACACACCCAGTACACCAGTACACCCACTATTCCACAGGTTCACACTAAAGTCGCACATGCCCTATACAACTCTACCCATTGGGTAGAGGAGCGGCTAACAAGCTGAGGCTCCAACTGAGGAGAAGCGCCCCGTGGCCCTACAGAACGCGAGGACCCTGTACAAAGAATGCTGACGCACCCCAGAATGCGGGGGAACACCCAAGACCCGGCGCAAACTATCCTCTGTTCTCCCTAGAAAAAAGCAACGCCGATCAGCCCACAGAGGGCAGTCAAATAAAAAGTGATAAACGGTCTCGGGACTTCTGCCGCCTTTTTATCATTAACAATCAATTTTTAACAATCGGATGTCTACAATGGGATGATCTACTGTTACTTGGCAGCGACACACTAGCGTGTGTCTAGATCATATCAAAAATCAAAACTGGTAAAAGGGGCCGCCAAGTTCCGAATGGTTCGACCCTTCAAAGGAGTGATTTCGACACACCGAAACATTCGCCAACTTAATCGCACCGAATAATACTATGGACGTTAAATGAAAACTTAAACATTGCTACCGAAAGTAGCAATGTTCTAGTTTTCATTTAACCTTCGAACTATTAGGCGGTGCGTTTAACTTGGCGAATGTTTTGGTGTGTTGATATCACTTCTTTGAAGTGCCGAACCATTCGGAACTTGGGGGCCCCTTTCTCCAGTTTCGGTTTTTGATTTGATTTATTAGAATTGCGATGCTTTACAGGCATGCACTTATATATATTTCCACCAAATACTTCTTCCTCCGTTACAGCTAAGTGAGAAGTGAGTAGGAGTGTGACGTGTGCGAATTATGCCACCTCCTTTTCTGCGCTTTCCTCCCAACTACTATTTTAATGGCAGTAGTCTGGTTTAACTATTTATTGCTGGATGTGTACTTTGTTGGTAGCTAAGATGTAACTCTCAGGTGTTACTACTATTGACTATCAGAATTTTTTTATTGTTGTCACCGCAATTTTTCTCTATATTTGTAACCTTTCTGCTTCCCCCTTTCTTCCCCCAGCACTTTCTTGCTGGACATTATTAGCACTTTTGTTCCAGTCACCAAGGTCACTGTTAATACCAGACCACCCTGGCTGGATAGCGCTGTCAGGGCACTCGATAACAAAAAGAAAAACTGTTATCGTGCCTTAATTTCTTACCCAACTCCTTTCAACTTAGCCTTGTAGCCTTGTAGCCGTGTGCTCGAAACAAAGCAGTTGCCGGCATCAAGGCAGCTAAAGGTAGTTTTGAAAAAGTCTTGATCCTTCGGGCGAAGCATCAGCCTAAAATCCTCTATTCTTACCTTAACAAAGGCAAGAAATCTCAACCTACTACGTGTCTTAAAAACAGTGATGATTCTACCATAATTTAAGACTTTAAGATAGTCAACAAATGCAATGACCACTTTACCACTGCTCGTAAAACCTCTATTGCGGTTTGTGATATCCCACCTGCTTAAACTTAGAGAGGACATTTCCAGCGGTACTGACGAGTTCGCTGCTTTATTTCTGAAAAATTGTGCACTTCCCTGGCCTTGCCTTTTTTTATTATCTTCTCTACTTCTGATCGTAGCTGCACATTCCCCACTTGTTGGAAAGTTGCCTACATCGTGCCCATCTTCAAAAGTGAATCTCAGTTAGAGGTTAAGAATTACAGGCCTGTCAGCCTTTTGTTTGTGGCCTCCAATGTTTTTGAACGTTTTATCTACAACAAGATAATCGTTCAGTATAATGAACTCAGTATTATTCATGAATCACAACATGGCTTCCTACCTGGACGGTCGTGTCTCACCAACCTTCTTTAAACTTATGATAACATCACCATGCTTGTCGACAAGAGAATCCCTTGCGACCTCATTTTTTTAGATTTTACTAAAGCTTTTGATTCACTGCACTCTCATAAATAAACTACTTTCCTTTGGGCTTTCCAAAACCATTGTTACTTTGTTACTTGGATTTTGTCATACCTTTACTAATGCAGACACCGTGTCATTCTCAGGGGCTGGTACACGCCTTGAAAACCAGTTCATAGTGGTGTTCCACTGGGATCTGTGATTGGTTCTTTACTTTTTAATATTTTTATGTCTGATCTTTCATCTGAATTTGGTGCTAACAATGCTAGTTACGTTGATGACTTCAAACTGTTTGGTCCCACCTTTAACAGATCTCTGGAAGTTGCTATCGAGTATGTTCACTCGTGGACTATGGAAAACTTTCTTTCACTTAACCCAGCGAAATGCATCGTTTACACTTTGGGTTAAATAATCTACACAAAGTTTATTGCGTTTCTGATGTACCACTTTCTGCTAGTTCTTCTCGCCGAGACCTTGGCATAACTATTGACGACAAACTCAAGTTTTGACATTAATGCCAATGTAGCTACTCGCAAAGCTTTCCAAATGGCTCATTATGTTTTAAAAATGTTTTCGTTTCTCGATATTGCTTCTTTTTCCCTTGTTGTACAAGACCTTTGTGAGAGCCGTTCTTGATAACTACTCGCAAATTTGCAGACCTTTTTATGCTGGGCACTTCGACAAACTTGAAAATTGCCAATGTAAATTTACGAAGTGGTGTTCCTTCCGTACCCATTCAGCAACACTGTCTCACGAACATCCAGCAAACTGGGATCCATGTAACATGTCCATTGATCAGCTTTTCCCTTGGAAATTCCATTCTCCATCCCACAACCACCCTGCCACTCCTTTCTCATGTTGTATCCTGCCTTTTTTGTTTTTTTGGTCTCGAACCCGCATGTCGGGCAGCAAGGCGTGGGCTTGTCCGCCGTGCCCCCTAATTTCCGATGCCAAACACCATGTTCGCAACAACGGTACGCGGCTTTATCGAAAGCCACACAATTGATGATCACTTGCAGTGTCTGGCGATCTGAGGCCCATTGCCCTTCACGACCGGTTGCTGTTACCGCGTGGTGCAATCACATCCTGCTATCCCGCACCCAGATGCTGGTTCCACGGGTGTTGCACAATATTGCACAACGTTGCGTCATGTGGCAACTACTTCTCGATCTTGCATACATTTGAGCAGAAGGGATGTGCAGTGGTCATGCGTAGCCGTATATAAGGACCTACCCGCCGCATGCGAATCATTTCTTCGACCAGAAGTGGGCAGACAGGATGATGGCTGCAGAGGCACCGATGGACGACTTTCCCAGCTATGCCATAGTAGAGAAGTCTAAGGCCAGCAAAACTCGGAGGCAACTTCATCGGGTTTGGACGGAAGAGCTGAGCGAGTACCAGGACAAGAAAGGTTTCTCCGGACCACCAATGGGCTACATTGGCAGATGCAACAAGAAGAGCAAGGAGTTGGATTTATTCGGGGAGACCGCAGATTTCATCATAAGGAGGACCAACCAATCCATGGACGACAGGGCCAGCAATGCCAAACGCAGCACACGGAACGTCACGTCAGCCAACACATCAGGACCAAAAGGCAATGCAGGGACTTCGATTCACGGGGAGCCATCGGCCGTGGAGGACAATATCGCCGTGGCCAACACAACAGTCGAGTCATTGGTTCCGCCACCACGTCCATCACCACCCCACATCACTCACTGCTAGTTTTTGCCACTCAATGGAATTCCGACTGAACCACAGCTGGGAATACCACAACCAGACGTCCACATGGAAAAAGCCGGGTCAAGCCAAGCACAGCCGCCAATGCCAGAAACAGATGTCACCGAGGAGGAGGACGAATCAGACTACCCATATTACTGCGAGGAAAATTACGACTACTATGAAGGCTGCAGCGAAGAATCAGATGAGGATGAGTTAGATGAAGAACTAAAGGAAACCGAGTCAGAGGACGATGCCGATGACTGCCTTACGACGTCCAGCAGTGAGGAGGAAGCAGCCGGGCCAGACAGTCCACCACGACCGCTAAGGCTAGAAAGCCCACCACGACCTCCAACCTTAACAGAAACCTCTACTCCCATGCCAATGCAATCACCAGAAGCGACGTTGCCCACATATGAACCCGGTTGGTTGGTCCTACTACGTCCCACACCAGCAGAGGCGGTCTTGTCGTCCAGCCAAAATTGGAAGCCAAAAGCCAAAGTCGCAACATCGCAGGCGCGGCCATTTATGAGACGAACCAAAAGAGGAATCGTTCCCTTCCCTCGGGGTCTTTCACGTAGATTCATAAGTAAGGAATCCGAGGAGGTAATCTGCATCGTTTCGTCAGATGAGGAGGAGGAAAGAGCCACCACAACGACAGCCAACGTAGTCGAGCCACCACCCCCACAATCACCGCCACCATCACTGGAACCGAGTAAACTAGAAGCCATGAAACGACGTTGGCGAGTCGTACTGTACGACAAGATCTACAGAGGTAATATGTTCCCCGAGCCACCCGAGCAAAAAAGGACACGATCATTGCCTCCTCGAAGTGGCTACCCCCAGGAGATGTGCCACGCCAGGATAACCCAATATGTCAATCACCGTTTAAGCCAACAACAGTGTCAGCCAATCGCTCCACCAGTACAACCCCCAGAAGACCCGAGAACAGAACCCCCAGAAGATCTGAGCACAGGACGGTTGGTGCTAGAGCAGATGTGTGCAGAGGTGGACAAGACACTCAGGAGCCAGTCAGAGTCCTCGTCGTCAACGTGGCAGATCCAGCCAGCGCAAATCCAAAAGGAAGAAACAGGGTCTAACTCTAGCCAAGAGCCAGCTGCCAAGGAGACACCTTCAATGGTCGTATCGTCGCAAGTCCCTCAGCCAGGGGAACAAGCAGAGGCCACTTCCAACTCCAACTCCAGCCAAGACCCAGCAGTAACGACAACCACGCAAGCCTGCCAAACATTGCCGGAACGGAAGAAACCACATCCCACTCCCGCTTGGGTACCATTGACGAAAGACGAGTTGCTGGGTTTCATCGGAATACTGATAATCATGGGTTACAACGACTTGCCGGAGATGGCGCAGTATTGGTCCACGTCCCCAGACCTGGGAAACCACTCCATCAGATCGACCATGACCAGAACAAGGTTCAATCAAATTTGGAACAACTTTCGGCTGTCCGAAGAACCGTCTTTCACTGGTACTGATCCCCAGACTGCATCGCCCACGACCAGGCAAGCCACGGAAGAGCAGAAGGCCAAGGATGACATGGACGCAATAATGAAGGTGCGACCGATGATGGAGGCTATCAACCAGGCATTCCGCAAGTGCAGGAACCCCGGAGCAGTTCTTTGCATAGACGAGTCAATGACTGCATACACTGGAAGATCCAAGATCAAGGTATACCAACCCAAGAAGCCCATCAAGGTCGGCTTTGAACACTTCACTCTCTGCGAACCGTTCAACAGTAACATCCTCAACGACGAGGCACACATTGGAAAAAAGCGCCACATGGCCATTGACCCCGCCCAGGACCCCGCCAAGGAACTCGAGAACAACAAGATGGTTCACACAACGATCTACACCGCGTGCCACTACCTCAACCGGGGTTACACCATCGTCTGTGACAACCGCTTCACTTCGGCACTGCTGTTTCACGTTTTCTACGCCAAGCTAGAAACCTTCGGATGCGGGAGCCTACGCGCCAATGCTGCCGGAATGCCATACGAGTTCACGGAGGAGTTGCGCAAATTCAAGAAGGAGCACGAACGTGGCGACAGTATCCTGCGTCAGAGCGGCCGGCTACTGCTGAGCATCTGGTGTGACACCAAGGCCGTCCATCCACTCAGCACCCACGTGGATCCCTTGGCCGGAAAATGTACCGTCGGAAGACTCATCGGGGGCCAGAAACACCTAGTCACTTGCCCACCGGCAGCCACGAATTACACGGAGTGCATGAATGGCGTGGACATGGCCAATCACCTCATCTCCTTGTTCTACGTCGGCAGGAGGTCCATTAGATGGCACCGCTACCTTTTCTTCCAAAAGCTCAATCAGATTCTCGTCAATGCCAGGCTCAACATGGTCATGGTCTGCGGCCTCGATAGGTCTGGCAAATTGCTCCCAGCTGACTTACCGAAGATCGCTGGCCAACCAATTCATCAATCGAGTACGCAAGACACGCCCCATAAGACTTCCAGCCGTCTTCGGTACCAGTCATCACCACGAAAACAGTACGAGGAGCCGCAGATGCCAAGTGTGCAGGAAGTACAGACAGGAACGGCACTAGACCATCTGGTGGTGCGCCACTTGTCGCACGAACGTGTGCACGAACAAAAGCTTGAGAAGAAGGCATGGTGACGAACTTGTTAACAGCTTTATCAAGATCGCCTGGATCTCGATTTTTAGGCTGAATTTTCTTTGAACTTGTATAGCTTTGTACATCCAACGCCGAATAAACCTTGTAACCTTTGTTCAGCATTATGTTTTCCCTTTGCCTAACTGTGACTTTGACTTTTCAGGAAAAGACTAAAAGCCCCAAACCTCACTGTCGCTGGACCCAGTATTCGTCGTGGCTTCAGGTAATCAATCCGAGTCTGAAACCGCAATGAATGCCAGGTCTCAGGTGACGGCGGGGTGTGGGGTTTTCTTTGGGTGGGACTTAGCCAAATTCTCTGGGTATTGCGATGTTAACCGTCTTCATTCTAAGGGTAAAAAAAAATTCAAACCCTGCCTCATTGCAGGGTTTGGCAAGACTTGGACTTAGCCAAATTCTCTGGGTATTGCGATGTTAACCGTCACCATAAGGGTTAAAAAAAAGCCAAACTCCACCATTGCGGAGCTTGGCTAGTATGCGGGTCTCTTTTGATTCAGGGATGGTCGAGACCAAGCCCATCCGCTCAGTACAAAGTCCCATTTTTTGGACTTAGACACACGCCAAGTCATCATCCAAGTCATCATCCAGTAAGGGTCATCGTCAGGCTTGTAAGTAGTGGTTTCTGCCCCACCACCACACCCTCATGATCAACAGTCATCGACCTAACCCTAACCTAACCTTGGAGACCAAAAGGAAAGACGGGCCTCGGGTGGATCACTACACTACGGAACTAGTCGGAAAACACGAACGTCCCAATGTTCGACACCTAGCCACCTCGTCAGCCAGCTAGTTCATGAATGTCTTGTCAAACACCCACTTTAGTGTAGCACTGGCAACGCTCGAAACGACTGCCTTTCAACAAGTTCCAACCAGTCTTCCAACCAGTTCCAACCAATAGCTCAGCTACAGTTCAGAATGGAGTACCACTCGTCACCGAAACGAAGTCACTAGTCCAACTGCTCCGACCAGTTCCAACAGACCTCTCCGAGCTTAAAGGGCTCACAGCCACTATTGCCGCTAGGTCCGGCAGCACGCTGGAGATGTGCTACAGGACGAACCCACAGCTCACTGCCAAAGCGTTGCCACCAGTCCAAATGGCTCAAACAGCTTAGAACCTTCCAAGCTCGAAGATAAGGCCAGGCTGCTCGTCGCCAAGTCTTTGCTGCTGGTCCAACGGCTCAACCCAGTTTAGAACGGGGATCTGCCAGCACGAAGACAAGGGGAACCGTCGCTCACCACCAAAGCGTCATCACTAGTCCAACTGCTCCGACCAGCTCAGAGACAGCACACCCTCAAGGGAACGAGTGCTCACCACCAAGTCTTTGCTACTCGGTCCAACGGCACAACCCAGTTTAGAAAGGCGTCCCAATCTTCACCAAGCAAAACCACTAGTCCAAATAGCTCCAACCTAGTTTAGAACATCGAGCCCAACATCGAGGACTTACACAGCTCATCACCAGTCTCGCAATTCGGTCCAGGTTGACTTACGAGGAGTGGGGTCCGCTAGCAGGACCCACAACCAAAGCCACTAGTCTAAACAACTCGTCCAGTTCAGAACAGTGCACCCAAAGGACGACATTGCTCACCGCTCGTCTTGCTTACTCGGTCCAACAGCTGGTTTCGAAAGGCGTGCCGATCTCCACCAAAGCCACTAGTCCAAACAGCTCAACAAGCTTAGAACGAAACGTCGAACCTAAAGGCAAGGGATCCATCCTCACAATACTGGGTTATCGTCGATAGGACAGCTTACGTTTACACCAGTCTTGCAACTCGGTCTGAAGGGTAAACTCTGGTTTAGAACGGGGATCTGCCGGCACGAAGGCAAGGGGGATCCGTCGCTCACCACCAAAGTGTCACCACCAGTCCAAACAGCTTGACCAGCCTAGAATGTCGGGACCACAGTGCTCATCAGCCAAGTCTTTAGCCACCGGTCCAATGGCTCCACTCCAGATCAGGATGGCAGATCCAAGCCCGAGGGCGAGGACCCACCAATTCATCACCGAAGTATCGGTACTAGTCCAATAGCTGCAACCAGCTTAGAGCAAATGACCCACACGCCGTCCACATCAACAAGCCTACCAATGCAGAGTTATGCCGTGCTCTCATCCCTCCCGCGTGGGATGGTGATGCGCCGTCCAAGTTTAGTCACGAGAACTAATCCTTACGACTCGCACGACATTGCCACTTGGCCGATAGCGTCACCGATGCACGGTACAAGACTACACTAGCAAATAACAACTCCACATCCAAGTCACAGAGACACCGAAGGGAATCAGGAATTTCTTTCTCGCAACAAACCCAGTATACTACCTGCCTGCCGGCCCCGGGTTTGCTCTTTCACTCAAACAGTCCAAGCCCAGTATACTGCCTGTAACCTACCCGCCGTATAGCCAGTGTGCCCGAGAGATTCCGAAGAATCACGGGACGATCAAAGACCTGACGGAGTAACATGATTGACAGGCCCCGGGCTGGCTTTCACTCACATACTACAAGCCCGGTATACTACCTAAAAACCTACCCGCCACATAGCCTGTGCGAAGAATCACGGGACGATCAAAGACCTGACGGAGTAACATAAATGGCAGGCCCCGGGCTCGCAGTGTTGCACACCCGATTCTCGCAATCGACATCAATGTTCCCTAGACACAGAGCGGCTAAGGCACTCCTTTAATCCAAGACACAGAGGCACGAGGCAAGGAGTCAGGATCGTCTTCCTACTCAAGCTCAGAACACGGCTCAGCATGCTACCCTTACCGGCCCGCCCGCAGCCCGAAGACCGACGGAGTAAAATTATGGTAGGGCTAAGTCAAAGTTCAAACTCTTTCATCAGGACATCACCAGACTCTTTCGCCCACGGCCAACACACCCTAAACTCAGAAATGCCCAGAGACACACGACTCTGGCATATCAGCTGCCATATCAGCTGTCTGGCTGCTCATCGCCAAGTCTTTGCTGCCGGTCCAACGGCTCAACTCTAGTTCGGAATGGCGTACCACTTGCCACCGAAGCATCGCCACTAGTCCAACTGCTCCGACTAGCTCAGAGACCAACCCAAATCCAAGACACAGGCACGAGGCAATCGAGTTCGGATCGCCCACTTACTCAAGCTCGAACACGGCTCAACATGCTACCTATGCGTACCCGTCCATAGCCCGAAGACCAACGGAGCAAGCTTACGGTAGGGCCAAGCCGGAACAAACTCTTTCAGCAGCACATCACCAGTCTCTTTCACCCACAGCCAACACATCCCGGACTCAGAAACGCCCAGCTGTCACTTAATAAGGTCAACCCGGGGCACGAACGCACGTGGACCAAGCAAGTTAGGATCGTCTGCATACTTCAGCTTAAACACGACTCAACATGCTACCCTTGCGTACCCGTCCATAGCCCAAAGACCGACGGAGGAAGCTTACGGTAGGGCCAAGCCGCTAAGGTTCAAGTGCTTTCTGCCAGCACATCACCAGACCCATTTACCCACAGTCAACGCATCCCAGGGAACAACAAAAAGCAACAACCACTTCGCCCACCACTCGAGCACTCCCAATCCAAGACGGAGACATGCAAAGCAAGCAAGTTAGGATCGTCTACCTACTCGAGCTCAAACACGGCCTGACATGCTACCCTTGCGTACCAGTCCACAGCCCGAAGACCCACGGAGGAAACTTACGGTAGGGCCAAGCCGCTAACTCTTTCAGCAGGACTCACCAGACTCACAGGCCTGCAGCCAACATCCCGAACTAGTTTCGAGCACAAGAGGGGCAGCTCAGAGACAGCACACCCTCAAGGAGAACGAATGCTCACTACCAAGTATTGGCTACTCGGTCCAATGGCTCATCCCAGTTTAGAAAGGCGTCCCAATCTTTACCAAGCAAAGCCACTAGTCCAAACAGCTCCAACCTAGTTTAGAACATCAAGCCCTACATCGAGGACTTACACTGCTCATCACCAGTCTCGCAATTCGGTCCAGATTGACTTACGAGGAGTGGGGTCCGCTAGCAGGACCCACAATCAAAGCCACAACCAAAGTCCAATCAGCTCGACCAGTTCGGAACGATGTAGCCAAAGGACGAGAATGCTCACCACTCGTCTCGCTTACTCGGTCCAACAGCCGGTTTAGAAAGGCGTACCGATCTCCACCAAAGCCACTAGTCCAAACAGCTCGACAAGCTCAGATCGAAACGTCGTACCTAAGGCAAGGGATCCATCCTCACAAGACGAGTGGGGTATCGTCGATGCAACAGCTTACATTTGCACCATTCTCGCAACTCGGTCCGAAGAGTCGACTCCGAATTAGAACGGGGATCTGCCGGCACGAAGGCTAGGGGATCCTTCGCTCACCACCAAAGCGTTACCACCAGTCCAAACTGCTCGACCAGCCTAGAACATCGGGGCCACAGTGCTCATCGGCCAAGTCTTCGTCACCACTGGTCCAATGGCTCAACTCCACATCAAAATGGCAGATCCAAGCCGAGGACCCAACGATTCATCATCGAAGCATCGCCACTAGTCCAATGGCTCCAACCCACATGCCGCGCACACCAACATACTACCGATTGCGTATCCCCGCATAGCCAGTGCGCCCGAGAGATCCTGGAGATTCACGGGACGATCAAAGACCTGACGGAGCAACATTATTGGCAGGCTCTGGGTTACCTCTCTATCTTCGCAAGTCCAGTATACTGCCGAGTGCGTACCCGCCGCATAGCCAGTGCGCCCGAGTGATTCCAGAGAATCACGGGACGATCAAAGACCTGACGGAGCAACATTATTGGCAGGCCCTGGGTTATTTCTCTTTTCCCGATTCTCACACTCGACATCAATGTTTCCCAGACACAGAGCAGCACACAACCAACAGCAGCTTCGGCAAATCAGAAACATTGCCCAGTAGCTTTCGCCAAATGGGGATTGATGGGGCGGAACATCTTGAAACTTTGTTCGTGGATGAGCCACGAACTCTCTCCGAGCACGACACTCGGTATAAGTACCCCCCCCCCCCCCCACACCCCGAATGGGATCAATCCAGTCTCCGACTTTCGGAAAAGACCACAGCGGAAGGATTCCCACCGCAGCCTTGCAGTGACCGATACAGCTTCACGCCGACCCGCAGCCCAGTGAGGGCCGACCCACACAAGGCGGGCCAGACAGGTACCCTCCGGGTTACCCCAGTCCCGAGTCCCAGACGACGACGAGGAAGGGGACCTCGCCCGTCTGGTTAGACACCATGGCCTTTCCTGATTGCGTTCGAATTCCTCCCATTAGGGATGATCATTTCCTTAGGACATCTATGTGTTCTTCCTACCAGCATGTGGAGGACAAATTTGGTGCTTCTGCCAAAAGTAGACAATCCTCAGACCTGTGGAGATTGGAGGCCCATCTCCTTGCTTAATATTGACATCAAGATTCTCAGCCGAGTGCTTGCTAATCGGCTTCAAAAAGTACTATCTGATCTTATTGATATTAAGCAGACTTGTGGTATTAAAGGCAGATACATTACGAGTAACTTAATAGTTCTTCGGGAGATGGTCAATTTCTTCAACACCCACGACAGTCCAGCTGAAATCTTTTCTATGGATCAAGCTAAGGCATTCGATATTGTGGCACACTCGTTTTTGTGGGATATTCTTACAGCCTACGGTTTCCCAGTTAATTTTGTTGAATGGATCCAACTGCTTTACAACAAAGCCTTCTTAATCGTGCAGAGCTTTAACATTGAAACTGACAAGATTAAATTTCGTAAAGGAATTAGGCAGGGTGAGAGCCTGTCGCCTTTACTATATCTTCTCTTTATTGAAGTTTTTCTTAAGAAAGTTAAGCAAAACCCTCATATACATTTTGTCTTCGCTCCTTATGGAGCCTACGAAGATGACACTACCTTCTTTGTTAAAAATGCTCAAGACATAGCTTTAGTCCTCAACGAATTTGCAGAATTTTCTGAATATAGTGGTTCTCGAATCAATAAGCAAAAATCGTTTGCTTTGCAATACAATCAACAAGATCCAGATGCAATTCTCTGCACTGGGATTAATGAAGTTGATGTTGGAAAATTTCTTGGCATACAGTTTGGCAAAGACAGAGCACACTATTTAGCTAATTGTGCTTCTTTATGTGAATCTTTTAATAAATTCAAAGCCTCATGGGTTCTCTTTTATGATAATTTGACTATTGCTGATAAGGTAGACCTTGTGAATATTGTCATTATCAACAAAGCAAAATATGTACTTCGAGTGTTAGATCCACCTGAGAAATGGCTTGATCGGTATATGGCCTCAATAAGAAGTTGGATTATTGGGAATCACAGATTCCCAAAAAGAGATTACTTTCATCGACCCAGGATTAATGGAGGCCTGGGACTGGAGGACCTTTCAGCATGGCTGAAAGCTGTTAGGGCCTCCGATGCCCTTAACCAAAACTCTAATATACTACTCAGAAATATTATGGAGCAAATGTTAGGTCCTGGCAACATTTACAGAATGCCATTCAACAATCAAGAACTCGAATTACTTTCTCGTGAGGTCAAGTCTAGTAGACGACTTGTCCGTTTAAATGGAGGATTCAGTCTAGAACCATGCTGCAGAATCAGTTTAACTGATACCAGCATTTACGATACCCGTTGGGGAAATGCTATTGAGGCTCGGGTCCTTGATGTTTTAGAAATTGATTCATTCAGGGATTTAGATAAATTTTCTGAAGATTTGCTTAAAGCTTTGCCTCACGATGTTGCTTCAGTAAAGGAAATTCGCTGGCTGCTCAATGTTAAAAGTTATTACAACAATATTATTATGGTATGTCAGCAGGGCAAACATTTACAGTCCATTAATTTAGGTGATAATATTCTGCAACCATATATTGGCAGCAATCTCGCTATTAAAACTATTAAGACACATGAAATTAAAAGGAAGTGGGGAAATGGCAGTTTTGAGGTGGTTGCGATTGGCAAAAACATTTTTAACAGGCAGTATGAATGTACTGCCTGGAAGTTCCGAAATTGTGCAGGGACCACGCCTAAATTCTTACAGCAATGCAGGAAAAAAAATAATGCTATTTGCCCGGCATGTGCAGCTCATAATGCTGGAGAGAAGCATTACTTTACTGTTTGTCCAGCAATGGATGGAATCAGAGCTGTTTTAAAGGAAATCCTTAAACATTGTAAAATTGAAATTGAAATTCAGTGTGCCTTACAGATTGGCATTCCTATCAAAGGTACGGAATATTGTGTTCTGATCTTTCTGTGCTTGCTGTGGCATCCATCCAAGATGCCCTTATTGGTAAATACAATCAGAACAACTTCAATGGTACTTATCTGTTCTTTTTCAGAATGTCAAAACTTTATCACGCAGAACGTTATTGGTACTCCCTTGTGGATCATGAATATAAATTTAGGAAAAAATAGAGTTATGTCTGGCCTAAAATTAGAAATCTTTGGACCATGCAATGGAATGGCTAAAAAATTATACTGTTTTATCTGATTTTTTATCTGTTTTGATGCTTAAGATTTCAAAAATTCATTACTCAAATCAATTTGTTTTGATTGAAATGTTGGTTGGTAATTTGTTTATCCAACATCATTCAGGTTTTGCATTTTCCGATGTGCGGTTTGTTCAAAGACAGTTCTCCCGACCTCAGTTTCGTATTGAGGTTTTTTATTTTTACTGGGGGGCACTTTTTGCGTAAGGATTGCTTCAACGTGTTACTGAAGGTACTTTTTGACTAAACCTTCCTTTTTGTTGTGGTTTTGAAGTGCGCAATTGTGGTCATCTCTGGTGACCTTGTTTTTTATTCTCACCTACGGAAACCTTGTTACGACTTTTACTTCCTAACGAAGACAAGTTTCGCTCCTCTTGTTAACACGGAGCAGCGGGCAACTGCAGCCACGTCAGTCCGAGGTACTCAACTAGTCATCAATGGGTTGTAGGGACGGGCGGTGTGTACAAAGGGCAGGGACATATTCGAAAAGAGATGCTGACTCGCGCCTACTGGGAATTCCTGGTTCACGGGACGAATTGCAGACCCCGATCACAACCACAAACGATATTCTAAGATTTCCCGGAGTCCTCTCGGACCATATTCGAAACGAGATGCTGACTCGCGCCTACTGGGAATTCCAGGTTCACAGGACGAATTGCAGACCCCGATAACAACCACGAACGATATTCTAAGATTTCCCGGAGTACTCTCGGAACAGGAAACTCTTTGAATCGCCCACTGTAGCGCGCGTGCGGCCCCGGACATCTAAGGGCGTCACAGACCTGTACTGGCTCTCTTTCATGAGACTTTAACACCACAAATCCCTCTAAGAAGTCGACTATGGTCTCCTCGGCTAATACCGAGTCTATTTAAAGACAATAGTTACGCCACTTTCGTGCGGAATTAACCGCCAACTCACGCCAGTGGCTGTACGACCATGCACCACCACCCACTGATTCAAGAAAGAGCTCTCAATCTGTCAATCGTTCCAGTGTCCGGACCGAGTGAATTTTTCCGAGTTAAGTCAAATTAAGCCGCAGGCTCCATTCCTTGTGGTACCCTTCCGTCAATTCCTTTAAGTTTCAGCTTTGCAACCATACTTCCCCCGGAACCCAAAGACTTTGGTTTCCCGGAAGCTGCCCGCCGAGTCATAGAAGTAACCCGGCGGATTGCTAGTCGGCATCGTTTATGGTTAGAACTAGGGCGGTATCTGATCGCCTTCGATCCTCTAACTTTCGTTCTTGATTAAAGAAAACATTCTTGGCAAACGCTTTCGCTTCGGTACGTCCCACGGCGGTCCAAGAATTTCACTTCTCACGCCGTGATACGAATGCCCCCGCCTGTCTATATTAATCATTACCTCGGGTTCCGAAAACCAACAAAATAGAACCGAGGTCTTATTCCATTATCCCATGCTTGGCTATGCGGGCGTGGACTCGCCTGCTTGGAGCACTCTAATTTGTTCAAAGTAAAATCGTCACCAGCCTGTCGTGCAGTTGTTCCCACGGCAGTCTGATCGTGAGGCTATGAGGACGGCATTGTAACCAAAGGTGACCAGCCGCCTCGAAGCCAAGATCCAACTACGAGCTTTTTAACCGCAACAATTTTAATATATGCTATTGGAGCTGGAGTTACCGCGGCTGCTGGCACCAGTCTTGCCCTCCAATATTTCTCTGACGTATTTATGGTCGGTATCACACCAGCGAAGAGATAGGCCAGCCAGGACTGACTTGTATACGTCTCATAACTACCTCCCCGTGCTGGGAGTGGGTAATTTGCGTGCCTGCTGCCTTCCTTGGATGTGGTAGCCGGTTCTTAGGCTCCCTCTTCGGAATCGAACCCTGATTCCCCGTTACCCGTATGCTCAAAACCATGGTAGGCGCATAACCTACCATCGACAGCTGATAAGGCAGACATTTGAAAGATGCGTCGCCGGTGCTAAGACCGTGCGATCGGCTCCAAGTTATCCAGAGTCACCAAATGGGAAC
>JAHWFP010144416.1:50624-67231 GCA_023313725.1 Lithobius niger
ACCCTTGCGTACCCATCCATAGCCCGAAGACCGACGGAGGAAGCTTACGGTAGGGCCAAGCCGCTAACTCTTTCAGCAGGACTCACCAGACTCACAGGCCTGCAGCTAACATCATCTCGAACCAGTTCTGAGCGCAAGAGGGGCAGCCAGACTACTATGCAAGTGAGTCCAGTCCCATGCCATTTCTAAGCTTATCAGCTATGCCTAGGATGCTACCCTTTGCGTACCCGCCACGCAGCCAGTGTGCCTGTATCATCCAAAGAATCACGGGACAATCAAAGACCGACAGAGCAAGAATACGGTAGGCCCAGACAAGGCATCATTGCTTATCCACAGTACAAGACCCGTCTCTTAAATGCATTCGCCGGCGGTCCGTGCACGACACACCCAACCTCTAAACCGAAGCCAAAGGATCAAAGGCCCGCCCAAGGATCTATAGCACAAGAGCCGAGACTCCCAAGTCAGGTTATGGCACTGCTGCTTCCAAACTCAAAGCTCGTCAACAGCTATTATTCCCCGAAATGTCATGCCTCTGGCGCCCAAGTGCTAACACCTACCGGCGACGTCGCACAGCAAGATCAACAAAGCAGCAAGTAAGTCTCAAGCAACTTCTGAATATCGTCCTTTTGTGTCATGCTCTTTTTGGTCACGAGGACGGGCGGTGTCTCTCGTACCAAGCGCATTTGTGGTTTTTGCATTTTTCTCCAGGTTTGCCCTCACCACTTTAGCAGAACCCCCGCTTTCCATACTGCTTTGAAGCTCTGCTTGCCCGTCTTACTTTCATTTATTTCGTACATGCAGTCACACGGTATCACAGAACCAAATCATCTTACAGAACTCTCTCAATCCCATCACTTATGGGTTCAGGCACGCTGCGACAAAGCGCGGTCAGGAACACAGCTGCACGAGACAGCCACCCTTCCCTAGTGCATGCCTTCGGCAATGTGCGGGACACTGCTCGATGCCATAATTGGCGCCACAGCGCATTTATCCCTCTGTGGTAGGGAAGAACGCAATTTATATTAACCTCCGGCGTTGCTTTCGGGGTTCCCGGGAGTTCCAGTAAGCAATAAATAAAAAGACATGCTGTCTTTCCTCCGGAGAATTCATGGAGTACCAAAGTGTACGTAGAAGATGGAATTTAGGCGAACCTAGGGACTCCTTCCTTTAAAGTACCCTTTTAAGGCCTGACCTGCTTGCACCACCAGTCATGTGCCCGAACCATGTAAACAAGACGTAAACACATACCGATGATGCTAGCCGACTTCGTGTGCCCTAGCCGATAAACTAAACACACTTCGTCATCGTGGCAGCTAACCCGTCTTTCATGCCCCCGAACCATCCGAAGAAGACGTAGAGCACTCAGACCGCAGAAAGCAAGTCAGTAACCGTTGCCACCCCAGTACTCCTTAAATTAGGACAACGAGGTGGTTGACAGCGATTCGGCGGGTCTGCACGGCTAAACAGAACCCTCAACTCTCAGCAGGTTTCCTTGGCATGGGAGAATAGCACATGCGTTTGTTTCGGACGCGCCAACCTGCTCTCCCCTTTCCTTCAGCCGCCAACTCCATTTATCGTTCGAAAATTGCATTCCTTCGGCCCACTTTTCAATGCTCTATATCTCTCACCAAGCCCTTCTCTCTCTCTCTCTTCTCCAGTGTGGGTATGAACCTTGATGGTTGAAGTTGACATAGTTTGTTATCATGTGGCTAAACTTGGTGATGAGAAGTAATCTTCTTCCATCTCCGTTCGTGAGCGCGAGTCATTTGGACTACTTAGGGCTCCAGATCACAAGAACATCGGTCGTAAGAGTAAGGTTCCGACCTGATCAAGGCCGTTATTTAAACCTAAGACCGAGGCAGAAGCAATTTGGACTCCCAGTTTCACCCAAATAAGACTGCCAAGGACAAGGACTGCTTTCATTTAGTGCACGTCAAGGTCACTTAACCACGAAGGGCTGATCTCTATCGGTGCCGGAAAGACTGATCCCAAGACCGATGTTTCCAAACACTGCTTTAATTTAGTGCACGTCAAGATCATGTAACCACGAAGGGCCGTTCTCTATCGGGGCTGGAAAGACTGAATGTGTCGGGACCATCAAATCACTCGCTTCTCACTGAACATGTCAAGAATCACCAAGCCTCGCTTCTACTGCTTTCAAACCACAACTCGCTTCTACCAACTTTCATTTAGTGCACATCAAGATCACGTAACCACGAGGGGCCGATCTCTATCGGCGCTGGAAAGTCTGAATGTGTCAGTCTGCCTACTGGACAAAATGTGAAAATAAGCCGACAGCGCAAATAAGAGGCATAGACCCATTCAAGCTAATTAAAGCTCAGCGGTATTCGCAGTTGCCGAAGGGTGCATCACACAAAGACCGGTAAAGCAGACCATTACCCGTTCTAGTTATTTCTCTCTGGGCGTTCTCTTTCCTCACTTCATTCATGCCCTCATACTGTGAATCATCGGGTACTCTCACTCATCAGGCACGCCTTCTGACCCGGCTGTTCAATCAGCTCAAGTTTTCATCATCACTTCTTGGACTTAGCCGACACCAAAGGGAACAAGGGTTCCGTTGCGGATAAGTATTCATACCTTCGGCACCGAGGAGCGGCATTGCGTGCAAGCATTCTCGCCTTTGGTTGCCAGCCTACCTTCGGGCCGTGATCGGCTCTCGTCTCCTGACCATTTGCGGCATGGCCTTTGGCTAAAATGCCACTTGGCACCTTCTTTTGCCATCACCTGCTGAAGTTCTGGGACTCCTTCGGCTAAAAAGCAAGCATTCAACCTCGAAAGCCACAGCCGCCTCATCTCTGGGCCAAGCGTGGAGCCTTTCCCATGTTGCGGTACTCTAGGTACATGCCTTCGGATAAACTGCTACCATGCGCCTTCTTTTCCCATCACCTGCCAAAGATCTGGCACTCCTTCGGCTAAAATGCGACCATGCGCCTTCTTTTCCCATCACCTGCTGAAGATCTGGCATTCCTTCGGCTAAAATGCAACCAGGCACCTTCTTTTCCCATAATCTGTCCAAGGTCTGGCCCTCCTTCGGCTAAAATGTGACTTGGCGCCTTTTTTCCCCATCATCTGCCCAAGGTCTGGCACTCCTTCGGCTAAATTGCGAGCATTCAGCCTCAAAATCCACGGCCGCCTCATGCCTTGGCCGAGCGTGGAGCCTTTCCCATGTGGCTGCACTCTAGGTACATGCCTTCGGCTAAAATTCGACCAGGCGCCTTCTTTTCCCATCACCTGCCGAAGATCTGGCACTCCTTCGGCTAAAATGTGACCAGGCGCCTTCTTTTCCCATCAGCTGCCGAAGATCTGGCACTCCTTCGGCTAAAATGAGACCTGGTGCCTTCTTTTCCCATCATCTGCCAAAGATCAGGCATTCCTCCGGCCAAACATGCACTCATTCTGCCAAAAGCCCTTTCTTACCACATATCTACTTCAATAACCCAAGGTCCGACATGTATTTGGCGTGCCGTGGCTTTTCGGTCGCACCGAGTTGCCCTCCATATGTAAGATTTGGATTTGCTAACGCAGAAGAAGCGGATTCCTACTAACGAAAACGAGATTCTCTTACCCATGCCAGAGTGCGGTTTTGCAGCATGGAGTAGCCAAAGCCCTGAACAAATCCTGCTCTGATCGGTTGCAAAACCAGGCTCGGCCCTGCGACGTTTGTAGGTGCACCTAGCGTTGCTAACCGAGGCAAATGAACTACCAGGGAAGATCGTCCAAGGCATGCCGAAGGCATCCCTACACTCTCGGGGAGACACAGGACAGAGCCGCACTTTGATCGGCCAGCTAGTACGGCCACTACAGCTAGTACAGCCAGAGCTACAGTGAGACTACTGTCCCTATATACCCTGTGGCAGTGCAGTTAGCATTGCTAACGCAGGTCAAATCGCGAACCAGAAGTGCTAGAGGTCTGAATTTTGGAAGGTAGATAGGTCTTTCCATGGCCGATCTAACAAGCCAAACCCCATCAAAATCGGACGATTAGTTTTCGAGCTATTCGAAAAAAAAACCTGCGACAAAGAAAAAATCCACTAGCTGCCCCTCGGATGGATTCTCCCGCGTACACACGAAACAAACTAGCGTTGCTAACGCACGTAGGGTCACGCGGTTAAATGGTCGGGGCTCAAAAACTATGCGTCTAAACTTGATGAAACTCGGTGTCGGAGTAGCCCTCGTCTCCGCGCACATTTTAAGCCCAACCACAAGTCCGTGACACCTCTGTGAGCCGAGCTATTAAAAAAAAAACCCTGCGACGAAAAATGAAAAGTAGTCGGATCACCACCAAAAACGGCCTGCGCCCGGGGGCCGATGCGAGATGGACGGCCCCAGCAGATGGGCTCCGTGGCCTCAACCCTGTCTTGCTGGTGACCCCAAAGGCTCTTTTCGTAGCATTACGGAAGGTACGAAAAATCGGTTAAAGTGTCGAGGCTCAAAAACTGGTCATCTAAACTTGCTGAAACTCGGTATGAGGTTAGCCCTCGTCCGTACGCACATATTAAGCCCAACCACAAGTTCGTGCGACCTCTGTGAGCCGAACTATTCGAAAAAAAACCTGCTCTGCATTAGCAACGCTGGTATCGCGTCTAAAGACGCGTAACCAGCGTTGCTAACGCAAGTAAAATGAAAAGTGCTCGGATCATGGCCAAAATCGGCATGCGCCAGGCAGACGATGCTTGATGGACGGCCCCAGCAGATGGGCTCCTTGGCCTCAACCTGTCTCGCTGGTGACCCCAAAGGCTTTTTTCGTAGCATTACGGAAGGTACGGAAAATCGGTAAAAGTGTCGTGGTTAAAAAAACTGGTCGTCTAAACTTGATAAAACTCGGTGTGAGGTTAGCCCTCGTCCGTACGTACATTTTAAGCCCAACCACAAGTTCGTGTGACCTCTGTGAGCCGAGCCATTCGAAAAAAAACCTGCTCTGCATTAGCAACGCTGGTAGCGTTACCAACGCAGGAAAAATGAAAAGTGCTCGGATCATAGCCAAAATCGGCATGCGCCCGGGAGACGATGCTAGATGGACGGCCCCAGCAGATGGGCTCCGTGGCCTCAACCCTGTCTCGCTGGTAACCCCAAAGGCTCTTTTCGTAGCATTACGGAAGGTATGGAAAATCGGTTAAAGTGTCGGGGCTCAAAAACTGGTCGTCTAAACTTGATGAAACTCGGTGTGACGTTACCCCTTGTCCGTACGCACATTTTAAGCCCAACCACAAGGTCGTGAGACCTCTGTGAGCCGAGCTATGGCAGCATGGAACGGATGTTACCCGTCACCATTTGGACCTTGAAAAAATGGGTGTCCCCCTAACCTAACCTAACCTAACCACAGCTATGCTGTTTCTCCATAACCACTCGTGTTTTAGGTATGAAACTTGGTAGCCAAGGGTATTTCGTCCTCCTAAAGCGATCTAGCCTATCCCCAGGGTCGTAGCTCGTCTCGTTCATCCGCTATTGACGGTCGAAGTATTTAGGCCTATATAGGAGCGCTATTAAATAAACCGGCCTACACTCAAAGCCGGTTTATTTAATAGCGCTCCTTCTACTAGGGCTGTTGGTCTGACATTTTTTGGACGTCCTAGGGGTATGGCCAGCTAGTTGCCCACCGAGATTGAAGTGTGTAGGACGTTTTGTTCGGGATTGGGGAACTTGAAACCAATGAAGAGCACTGGGCATCAAAAGTCGGGATTTTTTCCTATGGGAGCTAGAGCTATGAAACTTTTTGGGAGTCGAGAGGGTTTCTTTAGCTGGGTGCACACCAAATTTGAAGGGTCTAGGACGAATGGTTTGCCGTTGGCGAACTTGAAGGTCTGTGTAGGTGTTGATGGAGTTTGCTGCAACAGCATGCAGGACGTCTTCCCGCAACTTGGGTGCTGGCGTCCCTTACACTGGGGACGTGCATGGTTGAAGCCAGACGGCTAGATGGACGGCCCCAGAAGATGGTGACCCCAGAGGCAACAGCACGCGGGATGACGGACACGTGTTCCCGCAACTTGTCTGCTTGCATCCCAGGGCTAAAGACCGATGTACTTTGCACCAGGGACGTGCGGGGTTGAAGCCAGACGGGTACAATGAATGACTCAAACAGTTCAATACTCCATCACTTCGTGAGAGTTTTGATAAGGGTGAGCTCATCCTTACCTATCAGTAACTGCGGGGTTCCTTCTCTAACAACCTTTCCAGTTTTTTTACTCGTAATTTCAAAAATAACCGAGGCCACAGCTTTAAATTGCAGGGTCTTCTTTCGAGACTTAACTGCCGGCAATTCTTCTACATGAAAGGACAGTTTGTCCATGGAACTTTCTCCAGGAACACCTTGTTTCAGCTACTTGTCTGAACAGCTTCAAGGCTCGACTTGACTTTTGGAATCACTGATTTGCTTGGGGTTCTTGGGGGGGGGGTGCTTCATAGGCCTTTGCATTGTCTTCTATTTAATCTTATCTAATCTAATCTAAATCACTTATTCATATTGTTAGTCCTCCATGCTGTATTGTTATGCTACTGGCATAGCCTTTTCTGTCGACTTTTATCCTTTTGTGTAAATGTTTTTTTTTTTACTTTTTAACTCTTTTTTTCTTAATTGGGAACTCCATCTTCCAGCTTTAACTTTTTTTCTTAACTGGGAACTTGAGCTGCAAGGTGAGTTCTTATGGCCGCCATTAGTTAAGTTAGGTCTAGTTGTTCTGAATTTTCCCAATGCATTCGTGGATCGTCGTAAATATGTATCTCCTATTTATCTCATGTCATTGATCACGATGAAAGATGAAAGGATGATCAGAAGAACATTATGTGACATCGGTAGCGACTTCTGAATTCCAATCTGTAGAAGAAGTTGAAGAGCAGAAGTATGTTAAAACAACTTTTTTAAATTAAATCTGGTGTTTTTGCGTATCCACGATCAATTCACTGATAATGGCCTCAATTGAAAATGAAAGGGCAGTCAGGCTATGTTTTTTGAGGTAAAGTGTTGCAACCAAGAGGCCTTGAAACTTAACATACGATCAGCCTATTTTAATTATCTATACTTCGGATAGCAGTGTAACTGATAGTTATCTTTGCCTGACGTTTTGCAGGGCTGCTGCCTGTAGGACTCTCCTGGAGAGGAATAGTCAAGATCGACGAGGATATCGGGGTACATTGACTCGCTCTACCAGTTGTGAGAAACTATTGGAGGTCATACTGCAAGGCATGGGCAGATATCCGTTGACGGTATTACAACATGACTAATTTTATGTGCAATATCTGGTCACAGTTATAGCCAACCGTTACCCGGCTCCTCCGCTAACCGAGTTAGTATTTGAGAATGGTGCCCGCACACTCCTCTCATGGGAAAGGCGTCTTGTTTACTGTCTGTTAGGCAGACCTACGGTTGCCGTGGCAGGCGGTGTTTCAGGACCCGGCTTTGGGTGTACTAAGTCCTGTCATGGCACTTGTGGCTTGTAATGAGTAGGTCGGTCGCCCACCCAACCCATCTTGAAATACGAAAAAACGAGTGTCACATGTGTGCAAGTCGTAGGGATGGGCAAAGGTCCTTGCCCGAAGGTGCAAGGAAAGACTAGGTTGGCAGATACAAACGACCGAGGCGGGATCCGATCGGGAGTACAGTTCAGCCGAGCCCATCTGAAAACCACCGTTCCATCTCGCCCTCAATGCTATTGGGACAGAGCTAGAACATACACGTTGGGCCCTGAAAATGGTGAAATATCCTTGGGCAGGACGAAGCCAGAGGAAACTATAGGAAGGTCTATAGTGATTCTGATCTGCACATTGATTGTCGGTCCTGAGTACAGGGAAAGGCTTGTAGTAGCTGGTTCCCTCTGAAGTTTCCCTCAAGATACCTGATGCTCAGACGTAATACAGTCTCATTTAGTGAAGCGAATGATAAGATGCTTTGGTCTGAAACGATCGCAGCCTAGTCTACAACTTTCAATAGGTGTGAAGTCCGACATGCTCGACTCAAGCCAAGACGTCAGATGCGAGTGCACAGCGGGTCAATTTTGGTAAACAGAACTGCAAACCAAATGCTGGTTTATGGGTCGAGATGCAGACGATCATCAGACCCCATGAAAGGTGTTGGTTGCTATTGACTGCAGGACCATAGCCATGGAAGCGGTATACACTAAGGAGTGCATAATAAATCAAATACCAAAGCAGCTAGATACAGCAAATTCCATAAGAATACAGCAAATCTACACTTTTGTTTGTTATCACTCACAAATGTTACAGGATTGTGAGAATCAGGACTCTTAAAAAATATATTAGTTATGTCACGAATAACACCAAAGTCAAGTTAGAAAAAGTCGCTATTTTCGACAGGCACAATTCATTTGGGAGTGGATTTTGCACTTTCTATTTTCCATTCAGACGTATTTGTTGCGTACGAGCAGCTTTGGTTTTAAAATCACGATTCTGATTGTTCCCAAATTTGTTTTTTTGTGAGTCCTCACATTTCTGTATGTGGGCATTTTTTGTGCCAAATTAGTTTGTAACAACTTAAGAGTTATAAATATTCACAAAAATTAAACGTTGACTCTTGCAAACAACAGTAGAACTAGAAGCAGGCGGATGGAAAGACAAAAGAACATCAAACATCAGCTCACACAGTTCGTAAATCCAACTTTTAACGAACGTTTTAGGTGATTTTGTAGGAAATAAACGTGCTTTACAGCATCGTCTGGTGTAACTTCCTGTTTTTCTGCACGCCTTCACTAAAAATTTATTTACACAAAAAGTAATGAAGATAACAAAATAATTCATTTACATTAAAAAACTGATGCCTCACCGAATATTTGTGCGCTAAAAAAATTCGACATTATTAATTGAAATTACGCCTTTGCCACCTTAGAATATTTTCACTAGCCTTCAACACCATCAAAGAAAATGGATAAAATGTATTTGTTGAGTTCGTATTTTGCTTACTTTGGCATCAGTGACAGAAATAAAGTTTAAAAAAAACATATTGAAAGAATGATTGTTTTGTTTACCTTCTTACTGCTGTTCATAATATAAATACCTGGTTCTTAAATAACTGCTTTGACAATTTTCACAGATGCTATTGCATCTAACTTCCCACCGGTTGCTAGACACGCCCCTGGTTTAATCTAAGTGCAGTATATATAGTCCAATACTCGTGATGTAATAAATAGGCCTGGGTGGCCGAGCAGTCTACTTATCACTAGAACAAAGGTAACACGATTGGCAGGGGAAGAGACATTTATTATCCGCCAGCATGCGATATGTGACTAACTAGTCATGCGTTAATACTAGTCAATCTGTTACATTGTTCAAGGGAGCGACGCATCTGGGGCCAGTGGAGCTTATCTCTTCACACCTGGATGCCATCCAGGAAAAAAATCGAAAAACATGTGAAGACGTGGATAATTGCAAATTGAAAGATGTACATTCAAGCAACGTATTTCTAACATCACAAGCACAACACAAAATTATTACACTGCGTAAGAAATCTGTCAAGCCTACTTGCTTAGTCGGGATCACCGTCCTACATTGCAGAGATTGCAAAAATCAAATCCAACTACAGGTAATTTTCCTAAAATAACTGATATCTCAACGTGTGGACGGCCCCCATATCAGCAACAGCAAATACTGGGAGATGTGGGACTAAGGACGATTTTGTGCCAGAGAACTTTTTGTGACTGGGTATTCACACGCTAGGAAGATAAAGTTGAAGGCACGGAAATCTAGAACGTTTGTATACCCGGAGGCCAAACTGGTAAATATTATGCCATCTGGAAAACTGGATAATATTACCAACCATCGTGATCAGCGCATCCTACTCCCCCACGATCGTGGTTTTTGTGGGTAATAATAACTATCCTGAGGATTTGCCTCAGACAATTACTGAAAAAATGTCTGAATTAATAAAAGTTGTAAACGAGTGGAGAGCGGCAGCAAAAACATTCATTGTAGGAATGTTACCAAAAGAAAAATTTAAACTGGAGATCCTCTGGAAGCTAATATGAGATTAAGTGACCTGTGTAAAAATGGACTGCTGTCTTGTGGACGTTTGTAGGGTGATCCTGAATCTTCGGGGTTTAGCGAGTGATGGAGTTCATCTTACTTCCAGGTGTAAGTCATGCGTGGTGCAGGTGTTAAACGATTTTATAGCTAGGCAGAATGACACAAACGTCAAAAACCAGTGAAACCTTTTAAAAATAATGGGACTTGCCATACATCTAGGCTGCTGTGTTTCCCGGAAGAAATTCAAGGGACGTCACCATACAATATCATTAAATTTCACTTATAAATGCTGGAAGTATCACGGGCAAATCACCTCTACTTAAGTGCTTGCTCTCTGATGACAAAATTGATGTGTTATTCATTGTGGAAACTTGGACGAAAGTGTCTCTGATCAAATGTTGGTAGATGGCCTGCCATACGGGTGCTTCGCAGGAATAGAAGGTCATTGGGAGGGGGTCTTGGTGATTCATAAAATTACAATACCTGTATTTCTGGTGGCCCTTTCCACAAATGTCGAGGCAATAAGTTTTGATGTTGGGCATCAAATTTGTCGGCTAAACTTAGGTTATATTTATCTGATCTAGTTCCAATTTATCTGATCTAGTTCCAAACGTAGTGGTGGGGGATTTAAATATATAAAAAACTTGACTGGAAGACATGGACGTGTTGTTCCTCATCTCAACAGATATTTCTAATGGTGTTTCAAAACTGGGTTACACAGCTTGTTGAGGAGCCAAAGAGAGGCAAAAGGATCTTGGAGTTGGTCATGGTGGACATCCACCATGAACGAGAGAATTGTGTTTGATGTCGAGGTCGATGATGTCCTTGACACCAGTGACCACAACTTTGTCTCATTTGGAATATTGTTGGAGCGGAGGGAGTATGTTCCAGAAAGGCATCAAAATGGAAGTGTAGCAAAATAAATTTAAGCTTCTGAAATATATACTGGGATTAACAAACTGGTATTCAATCCTTGGGAATGAGGTAGATTGTGAGGTTTTATGGGTTGCATTTCATTTCTGTCTTGTATCTGTTGTGCAGGGTTGTACAGCTCTGAGGCACACGCGAGGGGCATCAAATCAGGGTATCTGGGATATATTCAGAAGCTTTTTGTAAAGAAACTACGACTGTGGAGAAGGTATAGAACCAACGAATGTGCTGAAAGTCTTTCTACATGCAAGTCTCCTTGCAGACTGGTGTTAGACTCTTTAACTCGAATTCGAAACTCGAAAGGAATTTCGCATCATTGCAGAGGAAAATCCTTCATCACTCTTTAGGTTTTTGAGAGAAAAGACTAGTGCATCTCGTAAGCTCCCACCTATACATGGATCAAAAATTGTTGACGGTCGATTTTGCTAAGGCTAATTTTACTAACGACAATGGCATTCAGCCGGCTTCTACAATTGCTGTGGCACATTAAAATTTTGCAGGGTGGTAGTCGATAATCTAATGATTGCCTCTGCCCTTTCCCAGGCAAAGAACAGCAAAGCTGTGGGCCCTTTGGCTTATCAGCTTTTTTATATAAGCAAGAGCCTGATGAGATAACGCATCCGCACATGAAGATTTTTAATAAATCCTTGAAAACAGGTAAATTGCCTAAGATGTGGAAGACTGCCACTGTCATTCCAATCTTAAAGATTGGGAATGCAGCCCTACCAGGCAATTATAGATCAGTTTCATTGACATGTGTTTTCTGTAAGATATTGGAGAGGATTATGCGCGACAAGATTTTATCTTACTTCAGAAGTGAGGATCTCTTGGATAACAACTAATTTTGGTTTTGGGTTGGTAGATCGACTGGTTATTCTTGATAATTGGTCGATGCATTGTGATTCAGGGATATCCACCGATATGATCTCACAGATTACGCTAAGGCATTTGACTCGATGTCACACAGTAAACTGTGTTTAAAGCTCTCAAATTTGGGTATTGGAGATGTCCTGTTGAAGTGGATTAGCGATTTTCTTGAGGGTAGTATACAATCATTATGCATGTAAATACAATTAAATGCGCCTTTCCATCGAATGAAGAACCAATCGTCGTTTGTTTTAAAGTTGTCTGGTTCAGTAGACACGGGTTTTATTTATTTATTTTTTTTTTTAGTTCTAACGCCGACAATGGCACAGTCCACGAGACTAAAACTTTGTTGGCCGCTTTGGTACCACAACAATACCAAAAACGAAAACGATCCAAAACACGGTGCGGCCGGTCTGGTAAGTGGCGCCATCTCTTCGAAGACTTTGGAAAAAAAGTGTTATAATCCGACCTTGCAGTCCAAGGCCGTCAATAGATGGCGACATGGCAGGTTTGGTAAGTGGCGCCATCTGTTCGAATACGTTGTAAAAGTGTCCCAACCCGAATTTGAAGGCGAATCCCGTCAACGGATGGCACTACAGGGTGGGGTACTTGATTGTACGACGGAATGGCGATGCCGGTGAATTGGCCGCCTACTCCGTATTATATATGTAGATTATTAGTCGGGTGTACGTCTAGGTCGGGTGGCCGTTTTACAACACTGCAACTCGTTTTTATTAATGTAGATAACGAACAAAGCCGCAAATACAGAGCTGTGTACAAACCAAAAGAAAAACGTGCACTGAATGAGCGAGTGAAGCAAGCGAAATCAGTGCATTTGCAACGAGTCCAAATAGAAGTAAGACTTAGATTGAAGATTAAAGGGTTTGTTTCCTTATTGGTTGTGCAAACTGTAATTGATAAAGATACAAAACATTAAAAAAAGCTAATCTAAACTGCAGGGTATTCCAAAGTAACATGAATTAGTAAACAAAACCGAACTCGTTTGATGCTTAAGGTAAGGTTTAACTGATTCGAAGTCAAAACAGCAAAGGAACACAAATAAACTTTCCTGTAAGGTTTCAGATACTGCAGTGTTGCTGTACTGTTTAGTCCACGTGAAACCTTACTGCTGTATCCAACCATTAGACACATAAATACAATTAAAGTCAGAGCCCAAATTTCAGAATTTTTCATACCCAAATAAAGGAATAAAAATGTAAGGTTACACATTCGACTACTTTCTTGGCTAAATTTTTTCAATGTTCTTCAGTCACGTCATTTACTTATCGTTCATCACCTTACTGTTTTCAAAGACTCGCACGAACCCTTAATTAACTTTAGAGCTGTTGTAAGCTCACTAAGACAATTAGATTTTAAGCATTTTCCAGATATGTCGTGTAGCCAAATAAAATGCACCAATCATTAGCTGAAGTATCGTGTGCAAAAGTAATATATTAAAAAACATTTTAATACAGCAGTAAGGTTTCACGTGGACTAAACATTACAGCAACACTGCAGTATCTGAAACCTTACAGGAAAGTTTATTTGTGTTCCTTTGCTGTTTTGACTTCGAATCTGTTAAACCTTACCTTAAGCATCAAACGAGTTCGTTTTTGTTTACTATATATTTTATCAGAACGACTTGGAGTCTTACAAGTTAATACTCACTAATCCAACACAACCTAATACTCGTTTAACAGTAACACAAAGTAAGAAAATACTAAATACTAAATTGCGTAAATAAAATTTATTGATAACGAAAATGGCTGTCAAGATTATTTCTACATTTGTATTTTGTAACGTTTCAAACAGTATATTCTACAGCGTTAGCGTTAAGCCATTTGCTCAACTCTCGACGTGGTAAGCATCCAGTACCATTGTGCTAATGATGAGCATCATTGAGTATGCTTTAGTACCCTGTGTAGGCCTAGCTTTCATTCAAGATCGTATTACTTCGCAGGGCGTTTAAACGAATTTGAAGGGCAGAAGAACCTTTGTTTCTAAAGCCAATGCCGACTGGAGTAGAACTTGAGTGTCTTGCCTCCCAGTTTCAAGTCAGTTTTTCTGAACAATCCTTGACCAGGAAGTTAAATCCACAGCTTCTCTGGCAGGCGACCTGTGACAGATGGTGGAGTTACAACTTAGATGCTCCTACGTCGTATGGACATGTTTTTATTTAAAGCTTCTTGTTTTACATATCAATATGTCCCTGTAGTGTTTACTCCATGTGAAACCTTACTGTCCCATTCAAATTTTTTGCGTTATTTTTAGTTTGGTTCATCGTTTGTGTATGACTGTAGCATTAGGAAAACCGCACACTTAATTCGGATCACTTCTTTGAAGATTTGCGTCATAATTTTTGTTGGGGCGCCTAACAGAAGCATAAGATTTGCAACAAGAAATCTCCTCGAGTGCAGCGAGACGATGCCGAATGAGCGAGCGCAGCGAGAGACTCGGCTAGTCTTTAATTAAAACACACCTACTTGTTGTTCTGTGAACAATAGATGTCGAACTGTAGACCTCCTCAAGAAGAAACTTAAATCATAATATTTTTCGTGACCAACCAGACACATTCAGTCAATTAGACAAACGTTAAAATATCGATCTCCTCTTAATTTAAAGGTACATCCTGCCTGCCTTATAACAGCCACATGCAGATTGCGTGTTACCATCGTACAGTTTCGTGAGACTTGGCGTAGTAATACAAGACCAACTGAGATTGTGCATTCCTCAAAGCGTGGAATGCAGCTACTTTCTTAGTTGGTCTTGGGCGTAGTAGCAGCAGGGTATGTCGTTCCTATTACCTTCGGAGGGACCGAAGGTAATAGGATCGAATGACTATGGTAGCAGCATGGACACAAAAATTGTGTCGTCGAAAACCGGAAAGAGTTTCGTATTTTAACATCACATTTTATCATTTTTTAGCCTAGTATCTTATAATTTTTCTTCGGCGATCTACTGGAATAAATAATTTTAAGTTTTACCGCATTAGTTTTTGAGATTTTTGATCTCGTGGTAATTATTAGCAAACGATTAAAAATTACATGCACACACACACAGATGAAACGTCATAGTTATTGACGCACGCAAAGGATCATATAATTGCAGGATGCTATTAGTTCCCAATATTCAACAGAAAATCTCGTAGACGACACATTTTAAAATGGATTTTTAGCAGGGGATTGAATAACGGTAAGTAAATAGAACTTTGGGGCCGTACTTGATGTGGAGGTTCGAGAAAAATGGCGTTGGGAAGAATGAACCGTTAAGACATTTCGTCAAATGTGTCAAAGCTTTGTGTCAAAGCTTCGTGTAAAAATTGAAATATGTTATTAACCGGGTGGGTAGCACTAGCACAAACACTTTTGGGGTCGTTTTTAGTAGCCTATAGGGTCAATTGATGCTAGTCGATGTCGAATCTTCTAGGGTTTGATGCAGGGTGTCATCCAGCATCCATTTGTTCTGCTCGTTTCCCCGAGTTCTCTGGAATCATAAATTTGCTTTCAATTCTGGGTTTAGTTATTTTCTTTTCCGTCTGAGGCGTTCATCTTCGTCGGGTTAACAGGTGAAAGTTTGCAAAACTAATTGCAAGTGGTTTTTAAAATTATTAGTGTTATTTTTTCAAATTGTCACCTACATTTTCGAACTACATTTTAACACAACAGTGAATGAAACCAATGTGATATTAGTACACTAAAAGTAACATTGCACTTTAATTTTAGTGTATAATAATATTTTCCGCTTACATTGACATAATTTACATTGAACTTATATTAACAGTTAAAATTATGTGAGACACTTGGAAGGGCACATAGGGGTGGGGAGCCAATTACATCCTGCTCTCAACACTCTTTTATTTTATTCTAACAAATTTAGACACACGCTAGTGTGTCGCCGCCAAGTAATAGTAGATCATCCGATTGTAGACATCCGATTGTTAAAAAATGATAGTTGATGAAAAAGGCGGCCTTCACTAGCAGACTGTGTCTTTTAACTGAAACCAACCTATACCTGATTTCAGCATACTGGTGTAAATTCCCATGCGGTAGAAATCTTTGCAAATCGTTTGAATCAGGTGTCTTGCGTCCAGTCATGAAGAAAACGTCAACACGAAAATGTGGGAACGTGTCCTTCATGGAGAGAAAGTGTACTCAATAACGTTGATTTGTGTTACTGGTAACTAATAACTAGTCAGCAAGCTCCCATGTTAATTCTCTTAGGGTATAACGACACGTCTACAGCAGATTAGGGAAAGTTGCCAGTTCTAAATTTCGGCAGACAGGCAAAGCGTCATATGGGGAAGTGCTTTTTTCTAAAATGGGGTTGCAGCTAGAGGCACGTGTCCCGGAAGTAGCTAGTAAGTGCAAAATTATTGTTGTAACCATTGTTTGTATTGTCATCCAACAGTCAATTATAATAAACAAAAACGTATCGTTAAAAGTTAAAATTAAGGGTCTAAAAGCCAAAACCTGTAAGGAACACGGACAAGCTTTGACTGTAAGGCTCTAGGTGTCAGATTTAGCCAGTAAGACGCTGCTAAGCATTAGACCCTTACTACCACGTTTTTGAGGAACAGCTGTCCTATAAAGACCCATGTGATGATCCAATGATAGTGGGGGTTTCCTACTTTGCTTTAAGTTTACATTTTTTTCGGTTTGGTAACATGGCAGCGATTCCAAGCAAGATAACCTGCTACAAGCGTAAGCGTGTACACCCATTCTGTCTAAGTTACTAAATCATTAATAAATAGACATAAATCGCTGGAAGTAATATTAAGGAAAATTGGAAATCAGCCAACAGCGAAAATCATGCACTAGAAA
>JAHWFP010144416.1:67241-77301 GCA_023313725.1 Lithobius niger
TTTTTTAGATCCTTACTCTAAATGTTTAACGTTCCGTTTTTGTTTATTAATTCGTGTTACTTTTAGAATGGCAGCTAAACTGTAAAACAATGCAGTTGACGGTCAAAGCTGAGAGTTTAACACAAGAGACCCTAGGATGACCCTTATTAACCTGGTTAAAAGGGTTAAAGGGTTTAACGAGCGTTAACCACTCCTGGTCATCTGCCCGAAGCCCTAAGGCCCTATGTCTGCAACAGCCAGATTCCCAGGCGGTCACCCACCCAAGTATCAATCCAGCCTGGCTAAAAAAAAAAAGGTCAAAGGGTTTAACGAGCGTTAACCACTCCTGGTCATCTGCCCGAAGCCCTACGGCCCTACGGCCTGGCTATCGCCAATGGTAACAATAGAAACAAATCCTTCAATCTTCAGTCTATGTCTTGCAGCTGGCGTTTGCTAATTGGCATTGTTGCATAATAACAATGTTTAAAACAATGTAAAACAATTAATCTGGTGGTTTAGAGCTCCGTAACCCCTGAACCACTTCACCAATTAGAAAAGGCCTTATGAAAAGGGCACATCTACAGAACAGTACCTGTAAAATGAACTAAGAACTAGCTTTATAGGACAAATGGTTTGACCTGTAGAAAGGACAGACGAAAATATCCCCAGAACAACAACAACAACAAGAAGAAGCAGAACAAGAAGTTGTCTATTTGGCCCCTCTCTGGATCTCGGGTTTGGCTGGACCGAATTTCAAAATTTTTGGACTGCAGACAGGCCTTAACTAGTCAAGGCTAGATTCCAAATTTAGTTTAAAGATGTTTACTTTTGACGGAGTTATAAGCTCTCAAAGTTGAGAATTTAACACAGAGGTCCTAGGTCGACCCTTACTAACACTGGCTATCGCCAGTGTTAATAACATGCCTATCGTTTCAGTACCTAATTGTCAAAATTAATTGTTGTTGCAAATAAGTGGTTGAAATAGCTGAGTGGAATTGTGTTGAGGCGGTACGATGTGTTATATTTGTGTAGTTGTAGCTTTGGGTTAGTTGTGTAAGCTGTGTAAGCTTTGAGTTTGATGTAGTTCCTTTTGTTTTTATGGGGCGTGGCAGCAGGCCGCGGCCTCAATTAAAATTCAGAATGGAATGGTTCACTAAGAGACGGAGTATCTTTTATTGCAAAGGTTTGGTCGGTTTTTTATTACGGTACACGACTCCAAACTGAATTATCTGCCCCACGACGATAAAAGGGACAATTTTGCCGGAAACAAAATGCACAGGTGGGTTGCAAAGATTTGGTCGTTTTTTCCCCCCCAAATCCAAATAGTTTTTTTTTTATGGTACGCGAATTCAAAATGTTTTATCTGCCCCACGACCCGAATAAATTTCTCGTTACTGGTTCAGTAATACAGAGTGTATATTTTATTCCATAGGAACCTATTAAGTCCTTGCAATTACCACACTCTTATGCTTGTTATTAATTTATTTGGAATGACAATAGCAAATGTGAAAATTATGAATGATAAAATTCATAGACATAAAATACCTCCAGACAAAAAAAGGTAGAGGTGCCAATTACGCCGTGGAGTTTTTCTACATTCACAGGCCTATGAAAGTTGGGATATCCACCCAAAACCAATACTGGTATAAGAGAAGCCGCCAAGTTTACAAAAAGGGTCGGCCTTTCAAAGTAGTGATATCATTCAACCAGGGAAAGGCCTCAAAGGTTAATCCTATTAGCCAAGTTAATCTCACCGAATAATACTTTGAACGTTAAATGAAAACTTGAAGATTGCTACCGCTAATAGCAATCTTCTAGTTTATTTAACCTTCGAACTATTAGTCGGTGCGATTAACTTGGCTTCTTGGTTTCTTTTTCTAACTACATCTTTCTCTTTCTTACTACCTATAATTGCCGTTGTGTTTCATACATTTCAGTACAATACTCTACAGCCTAAACCATTTGCACTTAGCTGGTGTAGATATATAGGTAGGGCTTTTCTGAAAACGAGCAGTTCCCGATGCAGCTCATGCCAGTCTAGTAGGAAGTCATTTTGTTACACTATACCCCGCGTGTTGTCACAATGAAGTTTGTTTCTACTGGCGCACCGTTCTTGTTGTTGTTAGGGAGCACGAACTCAAACTGGATTATCTGACTCACGACGATGAGAGCAACAATTTAGCTGTAGAAAACCAAGTTTGATAGCAAACGATGGACGTCTTAATATTTCGTCTGTTTGTTTTGTTTGTGCGCCCAGTGTCTCTGTGCCAGATGTTGTTGTGTCAAGTCGTCGTGGAGTAGGAAATGGTATTAATAACGTGGCTAGTGTTTCGTCTGTGGCAAAAGGAAGTGCTGCTGGTGCTGCTGAGCTACCGTCAGGTTCGTGCTTGAGTCAGTTTCCAATGCTTCCTGGTGCGAGCACTCCTGAAGCGTTGTTTCATCCTGCAAAATGCAAGAAAGTATCCCGTGGCAGCCCAAAACATCCAGGTCGTGTCCTAGAGCTGTCGAATAAATTTACTGTGCTCAGCACGATTGCTGAGCATCCCGAGTCTTCCCCTGAGCACCCTGTTGCAGCACCATCTTGTTCTTCTGATGCTATGGTTTTGGCACTAAGCGGGTCAGATTCACCCACGAAGATTTGTTCCCCTTGTGTAAATGGTGAAGACAACTCGGATGTTCCTGAAGGAGCCTGCGTCAGTGTGAGTGGGGTGGGTTAAGTATTTGCCTACATTCTCTATTGTATCATGGAATGCTCGTGGGATCATCAATAAGTTGGAAGAGGTCATGAGTTTATGTCAGCATGCCGAAATAATTGGTCTACAGGAGGCGCATCTTCCGCCAGGAGTAAACATGTATATACCTAATTGTAATGTCTTAGTTAATAGTCCACCTACAGGATTCTGCATTGTCATTCGTTGGAATATTCCTCATGTGCCCCTCTCTCTCCCACCATGTACAGGCCTGGACGCAATAGGTGTGTCTGTTTGGGCTGGATCTTACTGCCGTCTTTAGTGTTCCTGCATGTGAGTGACCCGTTCACCTACTCTGATTGGTTAAGTTGGGCTGACGCCCTACCCCGTCCTATCATCATAGGGGTGACTATAACTCCCACCATTGGTCATGGGGGAGTAATTTTTGTAATGCACGGGGGCGTGTGATCGACTCTTCTTTGCACCCTCTGAATCTAACCCTAATTCACAATGGTTCGCCCACTTTTACTAGGCTCCAGAACGGATCTATGCAGGAGTCTGTCTTGGGTCTGTTCTTGTGTAGCCCTATAGGCACACACTAGTGTAGCACGATAAATCTAAACAACGTTGCCAAAGAAATTGTATTCACGTCCAGTTAACGAAAAATAAACCGACTCTAAAAACAAAGCAAAATAAACAAAGCCAAAATCTGGTGAAGAGGCCACCAAGTTGAGAGTGGTTCAGTCCTTCAAATTAGTGATATCAACACACCAAAACTAACGAAATCAAACAAATTACAACAAAATTAAAACCAAACCAAAAACCTATAAACAGGTGACCAAGTTGAGAATGGTTCGACCTATAGGCAAAAGGTAGTAGGAAATTGTTGAAAACCAATTTCTTGTTGATGTGCCACTTTATTACACATCTGCACGGTAGTGTTGAGTCTAATACACAATTTAAAAAAAAGGACTGATATCATATCAAAAACCAAAACCGGTAAAAGGGACCGCCAAGTTCCGAATGGTTCGGCCCTTCAAAGGAGTGATATCAACACACCAAAACATTCACCAACTTAATCACACCGAATAACAATTTGGACTTTAAATGAAAACTTACACATTGCTACCGAAAGTTGCAATGTTCTAGTTTTCATTTAACCTTCGAATTATTAAGCGGTGCGATGAACTTGGCGAGCGTTGTGGTGTGTTGATATCACTTCTTTGAAGGGCCGAACCATTCGGAACTTGGCGGCCCCTTTTACCAGTTTTGGTATTTGATATGATAAAAACTGAACTGCAACGAAGACAAATTAATCAGTTATTTACGTTGTTGGAGATTGCGTGAGAATAGAGATGCACGTTAGATGATGGTTATGCAACAATACATACTCCATGCGGTTTGCGGTCTTATGTGTTAGTAACAGTGAACTTCAGAAATTTTTGCATGACAAACAAAAAAAGCTTCTGAACAATACGAACATCCACGAGCAAACATCTAATAGCCAACAAATAAAATGCTGCACGTTCTGCTGTTTTAGCAACAATGATCTTCGAGGGCTTCCGCATGATTAATGTGAACGAAGAAAGCAAACGAAACAATTTTTCAATTTTGCTGATGTAATGGCTAATTTTTTATAGACACAAAATTCCTAAAAAAAAAGGTAGAGCGATATATAAGACAATGTGCTGACATTTTGTGTGTTTACAGTCTTAAATTACGTGTGTCTATTAACTGCAAGCAACTCAAAGTGGATCTCATCATGTAGAGAATAAATCCTGATGCTGCCAAAGTCTTGTGAAAAAGTAAGGGGAAGGTGCAGGGATAAACAAAACAACTAAAGAGCATGCACTGATTCAGTTAGCGAAGCGAACGAAATCAGCGATTGTTAACCACTGTATGAAAACACGGGATTGAAAAAAAATTAAGCGTGTGAAAAATGCTTGTACAATAAACTAGGCCGTGTCAATTTTGCTAATCTGACGGCTAATTGGCAATGGTAAATATAAAATTTATCAATGTAAAAATTTATAGATGTAAAATTCCGCCAGAAAAAAAGGTACAGATGAAGAGAAGACGGTGTAACCTTTGTACGTTCACAGTCCTTTAACCCACCCAAAACTAAAACTGGTGTAAAAAGCCGCCACGTTTCCAAAAAGGACTCTGTCTTTGAAGGTAGTGATATCATTGAACTAGGGAAAAGCCGCCAAGGTTAATCCTATTAGCCAAGTTGATCCCGCCGAATAATACTTTAGGCGTTAAATGAAAACTTGAAGATTGCTACAGCGAGTAGCAATCTTCTGTTTTCATTTAACCTTCGAACTACCTTCAAAGGCCGATCCTTTTGGAAACCAACGGCTCTTTACACAAGTTTAGGTTTTGAGTGTATTATTGTTAACAGCCTGGACGAAATAAAAGCTGAACTGCAGCGAAGGACAAAAAAATCAATCATTCACGCTGTTGTAGATTACGTAAGAATAATGGGATGGATGTTATATGATAGTTACGCAACAACACTTGCACCCTGCGCATTGTGGTCTGATGTGTTAGTAACAGTGAACTGGAATTCTGCACGGCAAAATGTGACCTAAGGAAGCTTACGAAAAATTCTCAATTTGGCTGATGAAACAGCTAATTATTTATAGACATAAAATTCCTAAAGAAAAAAGGTAGAGATGAAGATAAGACAGTAAGACATTTTGTACGTTCATAGTCAGAAGTTACATATGTCTATTAACTGTAAGCAGTACAAGCATATCATATCATGTCGAAGGTAAGTACCAATGCGTCCAAAATCTTTCCAACTTGTGGAAAATCTAAGAAGAAGGTGTTGAGATAACCAAAAAAAATGAAGAGGATGTGCCGATTGAGTGAGCGAGGCGAACGAAAATCGAAGTTAGTTAGCGAGTATGTGCAAAAATGGGATTGAAGAAACTTGTGTATGTGACGCATGGAGAGACAATAAATCAACCCATGTCGATTTGCCTGTTGTAACGGCTAACTGGACAATGGAAAATGGAAAAATTATCAAACTGAAATCTATGGACAGAAAACTCCTTCAGAAAAAAGGTCGACATAAAGATACGACAGAATGACCTTTTGTACGTGCAGTGTTATGAAAGTTCTGATATCCAATCAAAACCAAAACTGGTATAAAAGAAGCAACCAAATTTACAAAAAGGGTCGGCCTTTGAAGGTAATGATATCATTCAACCAGGGAAAGGCCGCCAAGGTTAATCCTATAGCCAACTTAATCGCACCAAAAATACTTTGGATATTAAATGAAAACTTGAAGATTGCTACTGCGAGTAGCAATGTTCTAGTTTCCATTTAACTTTCAAACTATAAGTAGGTGCGATTAAGTTGGTTAATATGATTAACCTTGGCGGCCTTTCCCTGGTTGAATGATATGATTGATATCTTTGAAATGAGTGTATATTTCGTTTCCTCAGATCTGCCGAAAACAACCTGACCTTCCGTGAAAGCTGACGATTGGTGTTGGACCATGTCATGTCCATTACCAGTCACAGCGCATCAACTAAAGTTAATATGTGTTTAATTTTAATGAAAATATTCTTTCTTAGATTTAAAATAGAAAATGATCCGTAACATTAACAGGTTTTACGACATATATTATTAATTTATTCCCTACTATTTACGGTAAATTTAAGTACTGCATAATATTTTATAACTGAGCTTGCTTCAAACGCCACGCTGCTCGCAGTAGTGGTGATTAGGCCTAACCATTGTGGAAGCAAAATAGTGCGTAACTTGACTATCAGGTACGTCGTATATATATATTTAGAAACTGGTTTAGCCATACAAAATGGAGTTCTTTCGTACTTTTGTTATGTGGAGGCCAGGATGCCAGACGAGTCGATCTTAAAAACAAGATGAAGGGATGAAGCTGACAGTTTATTTTGAAAAAGTACCCGGTGCTCGTTTTACCAGTGCTAAAGTGGCTTGATTGGCTGGTGGGTGTAGTTTACTGTCTTCCCACTGGTTAATTTTGCCGTTGAAACTGAAGGCATATCCTCATAAAAAAAAAAACAAGAATTTAAATAAATACAATGACTGCTTCTGCTAAAAAATCACGAGCTACTGCTTATAGTGGGTAACAGTGGTAGGGACAGGTAATGCGGCAGTTGAAGAACGGAGGACAGAATCATAACCAATGCTCCGATTACACTCTTGTTATGAAATGAGTAATAAAAGTGCGACATAGGTTCCATTAATATAAATCTACTAAATAGGTCTAAACATTCAAGCATGCAACACCCAAGAAAAATTCTTATTATAAAAAATGGACCTCAGTCGGAAATACCTATGATTTATAAAACAAAATGTAAATGAATAGACAAAATAATAATATTTTGGAACAGTTTGGGTTTAAAAAAATTTGCCCTCAAATCCGTTAATTCCAGTATAGACCCCAAGACAATCGGCCGACTCCTCCTCCCCCCCCTCCCCCACCATTGTCACCACCTTACCGGATGCCAGATGAATAGTATAACTGCACGGACTTACAAACCACCCCTGTCTGTGTGTAACTGTTGGCAGAGTTGAGTGGAGAGGAAGAAGTCTCTCGTTTGGTAGCTTTTTTTGTGGGGGTTGGGGGCAATGGGTTAGGATGAGCAATGCTGTATACTGCAGTCTTTATTCAAGCATAATGCGTGTTAGGTTTTAACTTAAGCAAAGAAGTGCGCGATTCATGACGAGTTACATTAATGACCAGCCAATTTCTAAATTCCTTCAACAGATAAATCTAGACACACGCTAGTGTGTCGCCGCCAAGTAACAGTAGATCATTCCATTGTAGACATCCGATTGTTAAAAACTGATTGTTAATGATAAAAAGGCGGCCTCACTAGCAGACATGACTGTCTGTTAACTGTAAGCAACTAAAAGCATATATTGGCATGTTGAGGATAAATCCCAATGCGACAGAAATCTTTCAAATTGTGCTAAATGTAAGGAAAGGAGCAGGGATAAAGAAAAAAATAAAACTTAAAGGATGAGTGTCCACCATTCATAGAGAGAAAGATGCGTCAATAACGTTGTTTTTATCTAGACACACGCTAGTGTGTCACGCCAAGTTAGGTAACAAACATCACAACAAACATCACATCAATTCAATGGTCGAGGTTGTAAACCATTGTAGCGTGGCGTCATAGCGCGACGTCATTGTCTTATATCTTGAAGCATAGTTGGGTACATTTCAGGTACTTGGGGAAAAATAATAATGCGGTACAAAAGCTTAAATTGTGTGGAAATTGAGAGCAATGACCCACCTAACAAACCTAGCTCGTGTAGGAATACCAGCTAAGCTGCTTTCACTGCAAAATCTTACCCTCAATAACGTTGAAAATGTATTACTAGTTACTTGCTATCTAGTAGCTAGTCCGCTCTACCTCCATGTTAAATCCCATAAGGTGATTATTCATCGATACCGAGATAACGGGAAGGCTTCCAGCTATGAAATTTAATGGATGGGTGAAGTACAATACGAACTGCGTACCTTGTATGGTTTGAAGCTTGGGGTATAACGGGGATAGCATGGGAGGACGCGTAACTACGAAAATATTGTTATAACCATTGTTAGTATTGTCGGCATCGTCCCTCGTTGGACGGCCAAAGTTCGGACAATGACAACGTGTATACTGACGTGCGTGCCTAGGCACACACTAGTATATCACGATAAATCGTGACCTCAGTATAACAAGGTTCTAACTGACACATACTTCATTCCGAGATAATCGACTTCAAAGTTTGGATGCGTTTGTGGCCTGTCGGTCTTGTTTAAAACTTTAGGTCTGAAGTCAGTTTGTTAGTACATATGATGATGTAGTAATAGGGTCAAATGGAAACTTCAACTATCTTTAAACTGTCTGTTGCAACAATGTACATTTTCAGATAGAACCTTGGCACTCTGACTTTTTCAAAAGTTGTTGGCAAGCAATGGGTTGGTGGTTCTATCTGAATTAGTCAACATAGAGAAACTATTAAGAATCAATGTAATAACTTGAAAATTGTGTTATGAACTTCATTTAGATAAAAAAAAAACTTAATAAGATACTTTCAAAGAATTAAAAAGCAAAATTATAGTGAACTGAGAGTTTAACAACTTTTTAAAGCAGTGTTTAAATTTTTTCGCCATTTTTCTCGATCCTCCACATCAAGTAATGCCCCCTATTTACTTCCGTTACAGTAGTCACTCCATTGCTAAAAATCCTTTTTAAATGTGGCATCTAGGAAATTTTCTGTTGAATATTGGGAACTATTTTAATTACATCCTGCGATTATATGATCCTTCACGCTATTACAATAACCATGACGTTTCATCCCTGTGTGTGCATGTACTAATTTTTAATCGTTTGCTAATAATTACCATGAGACCAAAAATCTGAAAGACTACGACGGTAAAAATTCAAATTATTTATGCCAATAAATTGCCGAAGAAAAATTATAAGATACTAAGCAAAAAATATATAATGTGTAATGTTAAAATACGAAAATCTATCCAGTTTGCGACGACACAATTTTTGCATTCGTGCTGTGTCGTCTACTATGCCCAAGGCCAACTGAGATAGTAGCTGCGTTCATCGTTGCGAGGAACGCAGCTACTATCTTAGTTGAATTTGTATTACTATGCCATAGCATGCACGGGTAGCGAACTGCGCGTGGCTATTGTATGGCAGGCAGAATGTACCTTTAAATTATTTAATTAAACATAGCACACTAGTTCTGCAAAAAAACTTAAGAAGACATACACTTTCTAAGAATTAAAAAGTAAAATCATGGTGACTGAGAGAGTACACCTTTTTAAGACAGTGTTTAAAATGATTTTTTTCCCAGTGCTCACACCTGAATATCTCCTTCAAATTCAATGTCTGATGTGATTTCATCAATATTCTGGCTGGTATGCGCTTGCACTGCTTTCAAAATCAAAAAGGTAGAATCGTTCTCTTTATGTTTTGTTGGTTATGATGATTAAAGGGAGCCCGGCTGCATGGCTATCGGCCCCAAATTCATGCTTTACAAGATGAGGGAAACCATTCTGAAACTTGCTTGGGTACGTGAGATTGATGACAGGTCACACTCCCATTCACTAGAGGAATCTATGTATCTCCGTGTGGTCGATTGTCAGATAGAACCTTGTTATGCTGACTTTTTTTTCAATTTGTAGATAGAACTTTGGCATGTTGGGTTTTTCGTACTAGGCTTATATAAAAAGTTTATCTCACGATCTTGCATGGTAGAATAGGTTACATAGAACCTTATTTTAACAAAAAAAAACGTTTTTTTTTGAAAATTTCAGTTAGAACCTTGTTATACTGAGGTCAAAAAATGTAAACAACGTTGCCAACGAAATTCTGTTCACGTCCAATTCA
>JAHWFP010144416.1:90009-108383 GCA_023313725.1 Lithobius niger
GAAAAATGGCAATCCATCTTTAATGGCCTTCCAATGTGCGAAGTTTAAAGATCAGTGGTGTTGCTTCTTGTGTCCAAGATGGCGGATGCAGTTGCCTGGAGCTGTGTTGCTGGGGTGTTTTTATTCGTGTTTGTTCAATTTTATGTGAGTATTGGTGCATAACGCAACTGGTAATCTATTGGAGGTCTCATTATTCATTGTTGTTGTGACTTTGTCTGTCTTTTAGGTGACCAAGGCAGCAATAGTCTGCCGAAAATTATTAAAGCAGTGTATTTAGATGAACTTGTGGTTTTTCCAATGTGACCAGGAACATATCTCTAAAAAAAGAAGATGAAAGTTGAAAATGAGCGAAAAAGCCAGCAGTGACCAGCCCCTAGTAATAGTAAAAATACCAGCCCCTAGTAAGCAGGCGTAGCTCGATTCCTAACAGACGTAGACCCTTTAACGACCCTTGCTGCAAAGCAGACATTCTCACCTTTTGAATATATCTAATTGGAGTTAGACGCGTCACAATAGCAGTTGAAAGTTGAAAATGAGCAAAAAATCCAACGGTGACTGTAATACCAGCCCCTAGTAAAACAGGCGTAGCTTTGTTCCTAACAGTAGTAGACTCTTCGATGACTTACGTTGTAAAGAAGACAGTCCTACCTTTCGAATGAATCTAATTGGAGTAATCTGCCTAAATTAGACACGTCACAATAGAAGTTGAAAGTTGAAAATGTGCGAAAAATCCAAGGGTGACTGTGATACCAGCCCTTAGTAAATCTGGCGTAGCTTGGTTTCTAACAGCAGTAGACCCTTTTAACGCCCTTGTTGCAAATAAGACACTCCCTCCTTTCGAATGAGTCTAATTGGAGCCATCCACCTGAACTAGAAACGACGCAGCAGCAGTTGAAATTTGTAAATTGACAAATTTAGATTTCTGTTAGCATTAAATTAGCCCGAAAATGGCCTAAAATCCATTTTTTTTTAAAACCGTGAGAGATATGAAAAAATGTATAGGAATGACATTGTAGTTTACATTATTGCAAACAACTTTTATCTCAACCATTTTTTCTGTCACTAACGGTTCTTTCAAAATAGGATACATTTGGCAAAATTGGGCGCCCTTTTACCCGCCATCTTGAATTACGGATTTCTGGTCCATTTTTCGAGCTGAAAACAGGCATTTTCGAACTCAGGGGGGTCGAAATACCTCAAAAACACCTGATGCTAAATTGTTATCCGAAATGCTTCTTGCATGCTAAAAAACGCCTTTTTCGAAACGTGGCCTAGACTAACACGGATGCATAGTGATCTGAGCATGGTCCTTTTGTTGGTTTGGGGGGTGTAAGGGTCAGGACAAAATGCGTGGGAGGATTTTGAAATTCGCCACCAGCGAATTTAAATTTCGTTTCTTTTCCAAGTTGCAACCAAAGATTCCAATGAACAATGGCTTGAACAATCAACACTGCTCCTTTGCTTTATTGTAAAAGCCTGGGCGAACTAAAAACTGAACTGTAACGAAGAACAAAATAAGTTAACATTAACGTTGCCGTGGACTACGTAAGAATAAAGGGATGCACGTTAGATGATGGTTATGTAACAATAAGAGCATCCACGAGCTAACGGGATTTTTTTATTAACCCAAAAATAAAATGCTTCGTGTTCTGCTGTTTTAGCAAAGGAAATATTCGGGGGTTGCCTCATGACTAAAATAATGTCAAAGAAAACTTGAAAAGTTAAGGGGAAGGTACAGGGATAAACAAAACACCTGAAGGGGATGTGCTGATTGAGTGACCAAAGTGAACGAAATCAGGGATTGTTAGCCAGTACGTGCAAAAATGAGATTGATGCAACTTAACCATGTGAAGAATGGTCATACAATTTACTAAGCCGTGTCAATTTGGCTAATCTAACGGATAATTGGCAATAGTAAATTTGAAAATTATAAATGTGAACTTTTATAGAAATAATTTTCCTCTAGAAAAAAGGTACAGATAAAGATAAGACGGTGTAACGTTATGTACGTTCCCAGTCCTATGAAAATTGTGATATCTATCAAAAACCAAAACTGGTAGAAAAACCCACCAGGTTTCCAAAAACGATCGGCCTTTGAAGGTAATGATATCATTCAACCAGGGAAAGGCTGCCAAGGTAACCTATTAGCCAAGTTCATCGCACCCAATACTACTTTGGACGTTAAATGAAAACTTGAAGATTGCTACAGCGAGTAGCAATCTTCAACTTTTCATTTAACTTTCGAACTATTAGTCCGTGCGATTAACTTGGCTAATAGGATTACCTTGGCGGCCTTTTCCTGGTTGAATGATAACACTACCTTCAAAGGCCGGTCGTTTTTGGAAACTTGGCGGGTTTTTCTACCAATTTTGGTTTTGGGCGAATTATCTTAACAGACGAATTCAGTGGAAATGTCTTCCTTTTCTCTGTGATAGTAGGTGTGGTGTTTCTGGCAGTCTCCGTGGGTCATCTGCTAGAAATTCGAGGAGTTAGGTAAACCAGAATGCTGCAAGCCAAAAAGGAGCTATTAGTAGGAAGAAGCCTTGTGTGCACTGAATTTTCTGGAGGATCTGAGGTAATAGCTTAAACGGAGGAAAGAGATACCCATCGATATTCGTCGAAGGGAATGTTAGAGTGTCTACTGCCAGGGCATGTCTGGTGCTGGACTGATAAAGTGGGGAAGTTTGGCATTGTGCCTCGTGGTAAACAGGTCGATCATGTGGGTCCCGCATACGTTGAACAGATATTCACAAATGGGTGTCTTTAGTGTCCATTCTCCTAAATTGAGCTTGCTGTGGGAGAGGGAATCCGCTATCACGTTGTGATTGCCAGGAATGTGGAGTGAGAGAAACTTCGTGTTCATGTGAATGCAGAGTCTGAAGATTTCGGAGGTTACTTCGTGAAGTTTTCTGGACTTTGCGCATCCTTTTCGTAGATAAGCGACTGCTCTCATGTTGTAGACTTGAACTTGGACTACTTTCCCTGAAATTTTTTGTTGGAAGTGTTTTAGGCCATTGAGGACTGCTTTCAGCTCGAGGTTCATATGGTGCTAATCTTCGCATGTCCACAGACCCAAGACTTCGTGTTGAGCGATGTGTGCTCCCCATACTTCTAGAGAGGTGTCTGTGAGATGAAGATCATGTTGGGTTTCGTGAAGAGGTACTGTTTGAGATAAGGTTGTGACGTTTGACCACCAGAGGAGAATTTGCATTGAGAAAGCTTCGTCCATGAGTTGTGTGGTGTGGTCTGGTTGGAGATTAGTTTTCCAAGTGTTAATTTGGTGGTGGTGAAGGAGTTTTGCATCCATCTGCCATGAGGTAAACGATTTGCCATTGAGTCCAACTTTCCTAAGAGGCAGTTCAGCTCTCTTAGAGTGTAAGAGTCTTTCCTTAGAAGGTCCTGCAAACTGATGTAAGGTTTTTGATCCGGTCTAGGGAGGGCATCACTATAGCGGCAGAGAGATCAAAGTGGATGCCGAGGAATTTGAAGGATTGGGCACTGGACAGAGGTCATCTTAATACCCGTAATGTTATGCCGAAACCCAGTTGAGCGAGAAGATTTAATTTGAAGCTTAGGTTGTCTTTGAAAATGTGTAAGTTTTGATTTTCCAAAAGCCAGTCATCTAAATAGGCATTTGTGGGGATCTGGTATTGGCGTAGTAAGGCCAAAATCGGTTTGAGGACAAGGGTGAAAATTCTTGCAGCGGCATTCAATTCGAATGGGAGGCATTGAAACTTTGCTGTTGTACATGAAGCAAAAGAGGTAGCATACCGATGCGTGGAATGGAATATGGAGGTATGCATCTTAGAGGTCTATGGATACTGTCCAGTCGTTTGGTTTAGAGAGTGCCATATGGATTCCAATGTTTCCATTTCTAATTGGGAGTTCTTCATTTTTTTTGGTAAATGGTTTGAGGTTGAAGATGAGGCAAACTCTGACCATTTTCCATGGTCGAAAAAAGATGAAACTGTAGAAGTCTGGCCGAAGAGGTTTGCTGCTCTCTGTGATGGCTTCGTTTGAAAGAAGTTTTTGAACTTCGTGGGAAAGGAAGTCAAAAACTCGAGGAGCAAACTCTCAAGGAGGTGGAGTTACAAGCTTCGGCTGGGATTTGAAGTTTGGACGAAAGCAATGTTCGATGATGGATAGAATCTGGTGTTGGAGGTTACCTTTTTCCAGGCGCGATGGAAACGGCAAAGATGACATCCCTAGAACTGTGGACCTAAACAGTGCTATGGTTAGCCTATTCATTACGTAGAACGTTGCGAAGCACACTTTCTTAAATACTTCGTTGATTAGGAAGATAGGAGTGTTGATTTACGACAGCTGGATTCGGTTGAGAGTTCACAAAGAGTGTTTGCCGGAGTGTTGAGGATGTCATCTTGGGAAGAAGCCTTAAGTTCGAGACATAGAATTTTATCAATGACTTTCAGAATAAAAGAGGTCCTACTTCAATTTCTTCGATATCAGTAAAGCTGTGCCGAATTCCATCTCCGCTTCAGGTTTTAAGAATTCCGATTGTTTTTAGATGTCGATATGTTTAGGGTCAGCAGAACCATCCCCAAAGGGACTGAAGAACCAGGTTTCACGACCGACCGCGAATGGGAGGCGTCCTTGATGAGTTCTGCCATTGCGTAGTAAGGTTATGAGAAGAGTCAAGGGTTGGCCAAAAACGGCCCATATCTTAAGTTTTCCATTGCGAAGGCCGAACCCAAAACCCATTGATAAGCCTCTGTTCTTGAGTGGTTCAAGTGTTTCCTGTGGGGTTTTAATAAAAAGCAATCTAGAACAATGTTTTCCATTGTTTTCAGTAATTCAGATAATGGGATTCGAGATAGATCTTCATATTCACGAAAACTGTTGCTGAAATGATCGTAGCGGTAATGTTCATTTGCCGTTCCTGTCCGTAAAATGACGAGTTCAAATTGAAATAATCGTCTAAGTCTGACAAGGGAGTCGATTCTCTTGGAATGTGACGGTTGTACAGACTGCGGTTTCGCTTTTGTCCCTCCAGACGTCAAAGAGATTTTAGCTTGGACTGATGTGAGGCGCTGGCGGATGCCGAGTGAAAGTCTCTGTCGGAGTTGGGATTGACGGTGGTATTGTAGTGATGGCTGCTTTCGAGAACAGGGCGAAAGATGCCTGCATGGCGACGTACTGGGTGAGAACGAAAGCAAGATGTTAACGGCCAATGCAAGTAAAAGTTCGAAGGCCAGTTATTGTTTTGTGAGATTATCTTCTTCAGAAAGCAAACGAAGGCAAACCTCGGTGGAGAGAGCCCTAGATGCGGGATGTGTTAAGCCATTCGTTAGTGTAAGGCTTGTTGGGAAGACGAAGAGAAGGTGGCTGTGGATTGAATCCCGTCATGCGCGGGCTATCAGGTCGGCAATTTCTTCTTTCGTTAGGGGTTGATCGGCGGTAGCAGTTGCCCGAAGCTGAGAACGGCTATGGGGGCGCGGTGAAGAACAAGACGAAAGGTTCAAACATGCATTGGAATGGAAAGGGACCGTTTGAGTTTCTTGTTAGCTTTAAATGTCTTTACTTTGAACTTCAAGTTGGAATAAGTTTCCTTGATTTCGCAGAGTTTCAGCTGAACAGAGTGTAAATCACGAACCGTGGTTGGTTGAGTGTGTTAGCGATTAGTTATTCGAGATGGCGACTGTGCCATCAAGTCTTGTAGTGAATGAAGCAGACAGAGTGGGAGAGTGAAAGCCTTTCGACTAAAGAGAGCAGCTTTAGACTGATAGAAGAGGTGCTTTGAAAGAAGACAATGAAGACGATAATAGCTTGGTTGATCACGGCGTGAAAGACGGACTTGTGTCAGAGTGCCGGCGGGTCAGGAACTGCAAACAGAGGGCAAACAATGACACAGGGGTCAGAACCAGATGATTCAGCTGGAACATGAACCTTCTGGTTGGTTTTGACTTTACGCGTTGTTTCTGAGAGGTTGCTTTCGTTTTGCGGGACACAGCAAGTGTGTGTACATGGCAACAGCTAGAGATAGAAAGATGGTCAATTTCCCCTATCAAACCTTTTTATAGGGAGAGTACACGCGGTGTACTAGGGTTAGCAAGCTAGCTCCAATTAGACTTTTAATATCTAGGGAAACATGCATTCAGAAGAAGAATGCTAAAATTTACAGGTAATGGAGATCTTCGCTGGCAATAGAAACAGCTATTTATTCTTTATAACTTTCTTGTGATAGAGTACCATGCATTATGTAAAGAAAGAAAGGAATATTGTGAATAAGCCATCAGCAAAAGTCATACACTAGAATAACGTAGTACAGTAAGCCAAGTCTTGTCCTTGTTGGGCGACGAGGAGTACGGAGATCGATCATCAGCGATCGGTGTTGCCGATGGAGGAGTCAGACAGACCGTAGAAGAAGGAACCGTCACTTGCTGGGTCTCCTGGTTGGTAAGACTCATAATAGACCGGGCGACTGGAGGAACGGACAGGGTGAGCCTTGAGATTCCGGCAATAGAAATCTTTATCTTGATCCTGAATACCGTTGCTAGCGATGATGGTGTAAGTGACAGAAAGTCCGGTGAATACATGGAGAAAACGCAGCGTACGGTCCCGGACTGGGAGAGGAGGCCGATGGACATGATGAGGTGAAGGCGAGTTCCGTGCAGAAAGACATGGTTAGGTGTGGACCGGCAACTCAGAAGCCAATGGTGCGGCCGTTAGAGAAGAGGAAGGAGGGGCCGTGGTGGTCCTGAAAAACAAGAGTTAGTCAGATGTGTGCTCCCCATACTTCTAGAGAGGTGTCTGTGAGATGAAGGTTATGTTGGTGTTCGTGAAGAGGTACTGTTTGAGATAAGGTTGTGACGTTTGACCACCAGAGGAGAATTTGCATTGAGAAAGCTTCGTCCATGGCTTGTGTGGTCTGGTTGGAGATTAGTTTTCCTAGTGTTGATTCGGTGGTGGTGAAAGGAGTTTTGCATCCATCTGCCAGAAGGTACGAGATTTGCCATTGAGTCCAACTTTCCTAAGCGGCAGTTCAGCTCTCTTAGAGTGTAAGAGTCTTTCCTTTGAAAGGTCCTGCAAACTGTCGTAAGGTTTTCGATCCGGTCTAGGGAGGGCATCACTTTGGAGGCCGAGAGATCAAAGTGCATGCCGAGGAATTTCAAAGATTGGGCAGAGGTCATCTTGATATCCGTAATTTTATTCCGAAACCCAGTTGAGCGAGAAGATTTAATTTGAAGCTTAGTTTGTCTTTGAAAATGTGTAAGTTTTGATTTCCAAAAGCCAGTCATCTAAATAGGCATTTGCGGGGATCTGGTATTGGTGAAGTAAGGCCAAAATCGGTTTGAGGACGAGGATGAAAGTTCTTGCAGCGGCATTCAATTCACAGCCAGTGGAGGATGTGGCCATGGCGACTAAGACGCTATGCAAGTGATCTGGGGGCGAACTAGGTAGCCAGTTCGAATCCGGGTCATGCCACTCCGACGAAACGTAAGAGCATATAGGTGGCTTACTGAACTACGTTATTTCTAGTGTATGTTTTTCGCTGTTGGCTTATTTCCAATTTTCCTGTGTACATGACAAGAGCTAGAGATAGAAAGATGGTCAATTTCCCCTATCGAACCTTTTTATAGGAAGCGTACACGCGGTGTACCAGGGTTAGCAAGCTAGCTACAATTAGACTTTTAATATCTAGGGAAACATGCATTCAGAAAAAGAATGCTAAAATTTACAGGTAATAGAGATCTTCGTTGGCAGTAGAAACAGTTATTTATTCTTTATAACTTTCTTGTGATTTAGTGCTATGCATTATGTAAAGACAGGAAGGAATATTGTGAATAAGCCATCAGCAAAAGTCGTACACTAGAATAACGTAGTCCAGTAAGCCATGTCTAGTCCTTGTTGGGCGACGAGGAGTACGGAGATCGATCATCAGCGATCGGCGTTCCCGATGGAGGAGTCAGACAGTCCGTAGAAGAAGGAACCGTCACTTGCTGGGTCTCCTAGTTGGTAAGACTCATAATAGACCGGGCGACCGGAGGAAAGCCCAGGGTGAGGATTCCGGCAATAGAAATCTTGATCTTGATCTTGGATACCGTTGCTAGCGATGATGGAGAAAGTGACAGAAAGTTCAGTGAATACATGGAGGAACCGCAGCGTATGGTCCCGGGCGCGGGAGAGGAGGCCGATGGACATGATGAGGTGAAGACGAGTTCCGATCAGAGAATACAGGGTTAAGTGGGGACCGGTAACTCAGAAGCCAATGGTGCGGCCGTAGGAGAAGAGGAAGGAGGGGCTGGTGGTGATCCCGAAAAACAACAGTTAGTCAGAGGGACCGACGGGTCACATGTCGACATCAGGGCAGTCGTATATGAAGAAGGAAACCGGGGAAAAGGGACCGGTAACCTCGTGACGACCGAACTTGGATTGAAGCTCGTGGCAACCATTGCTGAGGACATGGTAGGCGGTCGAGGAGGCGATCGACGTGGGGTTGGGTAAACCCATTGGCAATTGAAGTGGAAGTCCAGCAAACGCCTTAATGAGCTTGGCAGAAATGAGCCGAGAAGATCCGGCTTTTGATGGGAGGAAGGTGGCCGGAAAGGTGAGGAGGGGTTGCTTGTGACCGGCGTGACAACTGCGGTGCTCTTGTACAAGCCTTCTTCGTAGGTGAAAGTAGTCCCCCAAAGGAGAGTGGAGGAAGATTCCCGCTGGGTGACCGGAGAAGAGTAGGTTTGGCGATCGTCCGGAATAGAAAGTGGACGCCGGAAAGACGGAGAAGAAGAATCCAGAAGCTCCAAGACGACCGGGGAATCTATGTGTCGTACTTGGGTTGCAAATGAAAACATGAGCGGCGACCGGGCAACCGGAGACAGAACCGCAACCTGTATGAAAAGTCGGGAGAGCCAAAGAGAAGTTCCACTCGTGGTGGTGCCCTATGAAGAAAGATGAAGCTAGCTCAACTCGGGCGCTTTATATAGAGGCATGCGCCCATGCATAGAATGGAGCTACGAGTACGGCAGAAACGCCAACTTTTCATCGCTACGGATTGAGCCTTCAATAGAATGGAACTGCTGTGTTAGGGTAAATCAGTTAATGTATCTTTTCTACAGCAATAAAAACATATTTATTTACTCTACTATAGGCTATGGGCCTGCTTTTGTTTGGGATTTTGAATAGTATGTAATGGAAATGTTCCTTAACAAACTGTTACGCATAAACCATTTTTTTCCCAAATATCCGCTAGCATCGTTTCGTACAAGCATCATACAAAGCGAAAGCTGTACCAATAGTGTGGAATCACTGTGACTATGGTGTGAAATCACTCTGGTGTTATAAACAGAGCAACGAGTGTTTATAATTTATCAGTCACAGCTAAGCACGTAGACAGCCATGCCATTTTAAATGGAATCATTTTAAAATTTACTGGACTAAGCCACAATTCGTAGCAGTGAATTAGGAATGATAAATGGGTTAGCAGTAGTGGACCATGCATTTCTTTTCCTCTGCACGAAAAAAAGCTGTGTGTGTCAGCATGTAAGTACTAAAGGAATGGACGAATACTTTCAAGTTCAGGAACTCAATTCCAATTAATTCCATACTGCATAACTAAGGTACTGCCATTCCCTCCGCATGTTCACCTCCTTTTGGGTCAAAGACCTGCTGTAGCCCTATCAAGTCTAGATCATCTCACAGCGTGGCTGATCATACGAGGCAGCAGTCATGCAATGCGAATAGATAGCACATCATCGATGATGAAGTGGCACGTGCCGTCAATCGAAATGACAGTCCAAAACGAAATAGCAACCATCACGAAAACTACTAATGTCAACAAGAGGAACCCATACGCAGTGGACGCCAGCACCGAATATAACAGCCAACTGTTTTGGTCACTGGCAAACATGGGCCTACTGAGAACACTCACGCCAATATCAATTGCGGAAGACAAGAAGTGGATGTGGCAATAAAAAAAACCGCCTTTTCTATGTGTCATTCATACAACTCATGGATTCCCTACATGACCAGACACAAGACTAACTAGTGCATGAGACGGACAAACTTCAAGTCCCAGGAAAATAACGTATGTTGAACAGGAGAAGCCAAAAGTGCACGTTTAAAACCAACACAACCCTACGTTTCGAGCAAGCTCCAACTCATTATCAAGGGAAATACAAGATACACTTAAAATTGCATAAAGTTGCAAACAGATGCAATTTTAAGTGTATCATGTATTTCCCTCGATAATGAGCTGGAGCTAGCTCGAAACGTCGGGTTGTGTTGGTTTTACATGTGCACTTTGGGCTTCTCCTGTTCAACATACTTTGTTCCAGTGCTTGCATTTTTCCTAAGCCCGGAAAATAACAGCCGAAAGAGCGGCGAAATAAAATTACATTAATAAACAATTGACTGCACAAGAACTGCAACACTAAAAGAAGGAGAGGAGGAAAAGGTAGGAGACAGCTACAACGAAATCTAAAGCTTAGACCAACAACACAAATTACGGTTTGTTTCTTCTTTTTATTTTCATTGGATTTAGGAAACGATTATCAACTTAGTTAAGCTCAACCGTAAGAGTAAAACTGATCAACAGCTCCAAATCCTTACAATTCAGGTTTTTTTAAACACATATCAGTAACTGTCATCACCTTTATTTAAGCACTAACGCGAGCAAAAGAACCAACGAATTTGTGTTACCTCATCTGAGTTCAGCTAGACAAGTCGGACTAATGTCAGGATCAGAGCACATTGGGAAAGGCGAGCTAAACCAGTGATTAACTAACAGAGTTGGTTGTTAAAATAAGAGTACACTAGGTGCTCAAACAGGGTGCCCAACTGTGCAGGTCAATAAACGCATGTCAAAAAACTGGCTCTGGCGATTTGGCTTTCATTCAGACTAAAAAAGGGGATTTCAAACTCGTTAATATTAAAAATTAGACTGACATTCTAGAAATTGAAATAGGGTAAAAAGCACTTAAAAACTAAACATGGTCTTCGAGGTTTGCTCACGATCTGACATTGTTGCACACATTGTGATCCAGAGTAAAATGCTCACCTAGGCATCTCTTGCCAACGTATAATGCACACCCAGGGAGGGAGCACTGATGCTGAAGGGATTAAAAATAGAAAACGGGGTTTTTCCTCTCTCTGCTAGGTAAGCAAGGAATTAAAATTTGAAATGCAGGGGAGGGGTATACTCGAGAGGTACACACTTGGCGCAAGTAGGTAGGTTTTGGTTTCTTCGAGCCGGGCACAATCAAATAAGGAATTAAAAATTGTACTTGGGTATAACCGGGACTGCTCTGTGGCAGCGAGTAAAAATGGTATTAAAAAATAACTGCCACAGACAGTAACTTGGGTGAGGGAGCCTAGTGCATTGAATGTAAGTAGATTTCGTCTTCTTCCCGTCCAGGAGTTGGCGGAGGTGTGTGACAAATGAAAGTTGAATGTTAACCGAAAGCGCAAATTCTAGAAAACAAAGTGTTGGCAAGGATTAAGGTCCAAGTTGTAGCATACATCAACCAATGGGAAAAAAAACGGATAACATGCACAGCTATGTTCACCATTCTGTATTCGAGTCAGTAAAATCCGTGAGACATTAGTTAAAGTATATAAGTAAACTGAACTCTTTAGATGAATTTTTTGGGGATAGACGGGGAAACAAAACTGACGAATGTAGCCTACACTGGTCTACGTATGTACATCACAGCCCACGCAATGCATTCAGTGGGAAGATCTGTCGCGTACAACAAGTCACGACTATATCATACACTGGTGCAACTGTGGGGGAGTCAAGTGAACGGCCTTTATCACTTCACTGGTGAATTAATTTAAAATCAAAATTTTGGGGGACAAATCGGAATAGAACTCGTTATTGGATTTCAGTGCAGACTCAAGAAATTAAAGCAAACAATCTGGAGCGCAAAGTATGGGCACTTAGGAGGGAGGAGGCAAACGAAATGAAGGCTCCCAACAGCAGGATTTCAATAATAACCCAAAGGGGAGACCGTACGAAAGAAATGTTCCAGACTTTTCTCATAATGCCAGCAGTTGTTGTAATCCAGAACAGTAGTTTTTAATTAGGTCAGAATGTGGATAGAAAATGGAAAGAAAGCTAGCAAAGACGAAATTATACCACTGAAGTGCAACGACCTAATTCTCGAATTTTCTTTTGTGTTTTTTCTTCACTACAAAACAATCAAGAAAAATGCTCGAAAAAGCCTGATGCATAATGGAATTGTAACATGAAATTGAAATGATGTAACACCGGTCCTTGTTTTTGGAGACAGGGAACATGTCAGGGTGAGTGCATAGTATAGTAAACACACAGAGTGTGAGGAGAAAGAGGCGAGAGTGCAGCCAAGTTCATGTCGTAGCAGCAATAAACATCGATTTGCAGAGCACACAGCCTTCGATCGTTCGTCTCGTTGACATCCCCACACAGTTCTATTCAAAATCTATGTAAACTCATAAAAGAGTGTTTCTATTCCAATTGCTGAAACAAATTTGTAAAAGTATACGTGTAATGTTTTAACTTGAACTGTTGTCATTAAACCAAGAGTTGAAAACGCACAGACGCCTTGAAGATTAATTTGATTGCTCGGCTAGAGTTAGGTTAGTTTATTATTGGATATTTTATTAACTCATGATTGCTAGTAACGTTAACATCGACCGTAGTGGTAGTTTTACACCCAGACTTAATTACTAAAGCCAAGGCTTTGATGCTCATTCTCTATACACGTAGTAGTAACTTGCTAGGCTATATGCTTGATCTAAAAGTCGACAATTGTCAAAAAAAGTAACTTGAGCAACACCGCAACTGATACACCAGGAGTATGATTCTGCTAAAGCACCACCCGTCGTAGCAACAGCCACTACATGAGAAGGGTGAAGGTGATTGGTCTGCGAAAGATCGTACATACCAACACGAGGGAATCTAATCCTCTTGGAGAAATTAACACTGAAGAGAGACATCGGGAATGAACGAGTCTCTACTTTTCGAACTTGTGGTGAATATTATCCAATTTTCGTTGCTTAGGGTCACGTGGTTGTTGAGAAAAAGGCAGTGTCCTTTGAAAGTGGAGATTATAAAAAAATAATCCATAATTTTTAAGAGGCCAGTTGAGAACTACATGACGCCTGTGGAGAGGTAACAAGTGGAACAATTTGCTGCAGGTGACACTAATGGAGTGAGTCATTCAATGACAGTAGTGAATTTATTGGTGTAGGGAGATTCATCTCATTGCAATTCAAGGACATGTCTCTCGGAAGGTTTTGCGTCATTGAGAAAATTGAAGAAGGATGTTGTTTATGGTTTTGAAGCAATAAGGTTTGGTAGTGGGTGAATGTATGTTCTTGACAAAGCTTTGCAATTGTCCAGAAAAAATGTGTGGCAATGGCGAGTCGAGGCGACGAGGTGAGATGGGTCAAGTGTCTTGTGCATGTACTAAACTGTCAGAGTAGAGCGCATGGAAAACTGAATGAATTACCGAAATCTTGGGTTAGAGGTGGTGGAATTTCCAATGCTCAGTTGACTTGAAGGTGGATTCTGACGCGTGTGAGAAGGACGCCTGAGAAACATCGGTGGTATTGAAGATAATCTGGATGAACACCCTTAGGTGAAGTGAAACATCGCTCGACATTCGTGATGTTGTGTTGACATGGATGTTACATTTTTTTACTTGTTGACCTTCCCTTGATTTGATTAGTTATGTTCAGAGAGTGTTCAGAAGTCGAAAGGTAAATACATCTACAGACCAAGCTTAATCTGGGAAAATGCATTGTGTTCTCCAAGATTGAAGTTCAACAGCAAAGCTGTTACTTTGCAGACATGATGAGAAGACTGTCTGCAGAGACAGACAAGACTAAGAATTTACAAACGCATCAACAGACCAAACCTTATCCGACATATGCATTTTGATCCAAGTGGGACAACGGGAAACAGCCAAAACCATCAGCTGTGACATGATGACAGAATTATCTTCAGAGACTGGCGAGAACATGCACAAATCCAGCTACAGACTGATCCTAGAGCGGATTTGCATTGTACCCCAACTGCTGAGTGAACAGCAGCAAACAGTTGATGTTTTTTTCTCTCTCAAAAATAGGTGATGAAGTTAGTTTCCTCCTACCGCATTTTGTTCAAAGTCAATTAGTGCCTCCGCCTTAGGTGGTTTATTTTTGTTTTCATTTGTCTGGCCTGGAACGTACGAATCGTGGTGGGCAGAAGTCGATTGCTGTGATATTCGCTGCTTTCGTGTGGAATGAAAGGGGAGGATTGGTCTTCAGGGTCGCGGGTGGTGCAGACTACGCCTTCATCTTCTTATTGATGCTGTGCTGAAAGCCAGCCGGCCTGGAGCAGCCGAATCGCGGAGGGTGGATGACGATTGATGTGACTGCGGTAGTTTTCACGTGGACCCCTTTCGGATAGACTTTCAGCGTCACTGGTGTGCAGACAGAGCAGCTGTTTTCCTATTGTTGCCATGCCAAAATCCCTACGGCCTGGAGCAGCAAATTTGAAGCTCGCCCAGCCGTAAGCCATGAAGCCACTAACGGCCTGGAGCGTAAGAAACGTGGTGATAGAGTGCAGATTGTTACTGCTGCTGCAGCATTTACGTGGACCGACCCTTTCGGATGGGCCGTCAGTGTTGCTGGTGGCGTTAACAGCGCTGTCGTTTTCCTGTTGTTGTTGTGCCAGGAAACCATGATGTTAATTTTTACTGTCGTTGTCGACGAACGTAAGTGAAGAAATGCAAATGGGTTCCTGCATGTTGGCAGACGGTTGCCTCACCTAAAAAGCCGAAGTTCGTGTAAGGTGACTGAAGCTTCGAAACAGTTAATAAACGGTGCTAAACAAACGCAATGACAGATAAATCCTGAACTAAGAATTTGTGCAGTTTGAGAAGATGATCCCATTCCGAATGGCAGCGTGAATGGCCAAGAACGAGGTGTATTGATGGCAGACAGCGATGCAAGACTGATGGCCGGGAGGTAGACCTTTCTGCCAGGGAAGCAGTTATCGATGGAAGAAGAGATGACCACCACGAGGAAGATGCTAATGGTGAAGAGCCAAAAGGCAAAAAGGTGGCAGCGGAGGAGTTGAGTCAAGTTGGTAAATGGCGCGCACAAGGCAAGCGGTGAGTCGAAAAAATGTGGCTTTCGGGTGGTCTGAAATGAGCTGTCAGCTGAAACATCTAGGCCGTTTCCATGGTGTCGGCAGATGGTGGAGCATGCGGACAATAGCTGCGATCCCCCGGCGAATGGCGGATAGAGTGACGTCAAATTCATGGCCGAAAAGAGCTTATGGACGGTAGGGCCTCGAGAAACTGAATCGGGCAGCAGTGATGGAGTGGGAGACAAGCGGCTAGAAGACATAACGATCCATCCGTGAGTGTCGGGGTCATAGCTGCTTTCGGGAATGTGAAAGCCGACTGTTCACATCACATCTCGCACAAGCCAGTGACGATGACGGTGGGTTGCAGCTAGTAAGCAGTGCAATAGTCGAGATAGTCAATCTTCAAAGACGGCGAGTCAAAAGAACATACAAACGCATCAACAAATCAATCCAGATCTGATGTTTGCGATGTACTTCGAATGAATGAGGAAAACAGCAGAAGTCTGTAATGGCAGAATATGGTGACAGTGCAGTCGACACAAACGGCAGTCCAGGAAAAATACAAATGTAGCGACAGATCAAGCCTGATCCGGATATGAATTGTATTCCTGAAGTAGATTGAGACACAGCTATGTGTTGACAGATTGTTGCATGAACTTGATGAGTTTCTTTAATCTTGTTCATTCACCGAGAAGAGGCCATAATCGTGAAGGCAGCTTTGAAAACTCTCGGTAGGTGGCACCAATGTATTCTCGTTGGGTTCGGTGAAGCATGGAATGTGGGGGCTTTCAGTTGATGAGGTGGCCGCCTGAACGAGAGAGCACCGGCAATGGCAATTCCGGCAGCAGTAGCGAGCAAGGTGCTGGGTGATCAAAGGTCCAAACACGTGCTGGATGAGTCACGGTCATCCCCAAATTGGTAGCTGAAGAAGGCTCTTTTGGGTCCCGCAACAGGCGGTCTTAGCCAATGTAGAAACTTTTACATGATAAATCGATATGCTTTGTTCACATAGTAGTGGCCGTGGTACATGACAAAAAAGTGAAATATACAGCATTTTATGGTTAAAACCTTTGCAGAGGGTTTCGTTTAGACCCCTAGATTGATTTCAGAAGTGGTACCACGAAATTCGTCACTTAGAACCCAAAATGGCAGCCATCTGTAAAAATGGCCCCAATACTGATCACCATTCCTAGGCCATTTTGGGTACACCCCTCCCAGGGCTGGCTGTTAGTGAACCCCCGGTCCTTGCCAGACCCGTTGCTGTCGCAACAAATTTTATTATTGTATTATTATTATTATTATTATTATTATTATTATTATTATTATTATTATTATTATTATTATACAGTTTTGTGCACGTGAGGAGCGGTTTCGTAAACTCGAGCAAGGTGAGGTGAAAGTGAGGCGAAAAACTTTGATGAAATTGGAAATAGTGAGGTGCGCTTGGAGATTAAACTAAAACGAATTTCAAAATGTCGAGATGCGGATCATGTGAAAACCAGATAGGGAAACAAAACAATAACGTACAATGTTCACAATGCAAGGCAAAATATCATTTCGATGAGTGCTCTGGAATAACGGCTAACACGTGGAAAGCAAAAGGCAAAGATACAAAAAGCAAATGGAAGTGCATGAGATGCCGGGGGGGGGAGGGGGGGGGAGAAAAAGAGGATGAAGAAAACAAAAATAAAGACAACGAGGAAGAAATAGTTGCTGAAAATGAATCAACAAACGTAAAAGATACTGACAAAAAAGATGATGGAGATGAAGACGAAATAGATGAGGGGACACTACAAAAGGAATGTGCTGCCCTTATGAAAAATGGTGAACAGACTGACTTCCAAGCACTGAAACAAATGATCGAACAATTGAACAATAAAATGGACCAGATGCTTGTAAAGTATAATGAATTAGTCAAATTAAAGAAGGATATACAAGAGATAAAAACGTCAATAACTTATATGACTAATGGACAATTGGATATGAAAACTCAGCAAAATAAAATGAAAGAAGAAACGAAAAAAATGGAAGAAAGAATAAGAATGTTGGAAACAACTGGAAATTCACATGTGAAGTTGGAACACAAAGTAGAACAATTGGAAATAGAAGCCAAAGAGAAGGAACAATACACCAGGAATAGGAATTTGGAATTAAATCAGGTGGAATGGTTACCAACAGAAAAACTAACAGAATTATTGCCAAGAATTGCTAAAATGTATAATATCAGAAACTTCCATCAAGATCAAATTGAGGTAGCCCACAGGATACCCAACAAAAACCCACAGAAAGCGAGTAGTATCATCATACAATTCAAGTATAGAGAATATAGAACTGAGTGGCTACAAAACAAGAAACAAAAAGTGACGAATCATGATCTGTATGAAAATGGAAATAGAAGCAGGATTTATGTCAACGAAAACATGAGCCCCTATTATAAGACACTATTCTGGAAGGCGAAAACCTATGCAAAAAATAACAACATAAAATAAGTTTGGTTTAATAACGGTAAGATACACATGAGAGAAAATGAAACGATACAAGAGGTGATTACTGTACGTTCCGAAAGTGACTTGTGTTAAAACTTAAGTGTTTTTGTGTTTAAGAGTATTTTAAAAGGGATAAAAATGATAAAAAACAAACATTAAATTCAAGAATAAAGTATTGGAAAATTTTGAAGATATTAAATCTCAAGAACAAGTAGTAGGCAAAGAAGTGTTAAAAATTTTGAGTGTCAATATTCGAAGCATGAGAAAAAATTGGGTAAATTTGGTTGAATGCATATTAAGAAGCAATATTATGTGGGATTTCATAGTATTAACTGAGATAAATATCAAAAAGGAAGAAATAAAAAATTATAAGTTAAAGGACTATTTGAATTATTGTATAACACGAGAAGAAACTAAAAGAGGGGGTGGAATAATGATATACTATAACAAAAAAAAGAAGTTTGAAAATCTTGAATTTAAGCATCTAAACATTGATGAAAATGATTGTATGGAAGTCGATTTTGTATTCTTGAAACAAAAATTTGTTTTCAACATTGTGTACAGAAAACCGAGTTCAAACAAATTATATTATTTAAAAGAATTAAAACAAATAATAAATGATCAATTAAATAAAAAAACAATTATATTGTATCTTGGGGACATAAACATTGATATTCTGGAAAATGATTGTCTTCAAGAAGATAAACATGAGCAAAATGTAATTGACAAGTACGAAAATTTCCTAGCCAAAAAAGGTTTTGAAAAATTGATCGATTCCCCAACAAGAGTTGAAATTGTGAAACAGAAAAATAAAA
>JAHWFP010144416.1:108483-136515 GCA_023313725.1 Lithobius niger
TTAGATCATATATATGTAAGAACAAACTCATGGTCAGCAAATGGTATGACAATAGAAGAGAAAATATCAGATCATTATTTTACAGCATGTTATCTATCAGAAAATATACAAAAAACGGATAAATTCGTGGAGGATAGAACTGGGGAAGAAAACAACTATTTCAACTCAAAAATGGATGATAAAAAAAATTACTGAACAGTTGAATAGAATAGATTGGAATAAATTAGATAACTCAAAATCAGTTGATGAACTATACGAAGAAATTAAACTTAAAATATTAGAAATCTATGAAAAAAAACACAAAGAAAATAACTCGTAAAAAAAATAAAAAAAAAAATTCTAAGATAAAAGGTAGGAAGAAATGGATTACACCGAGTACAATTGATTTAATAACTAAGAAAAATAACTTATGGAAAGTAATAAAAATTGAAACGAAAATTGACGAAAAATTACATAAGGAATATAAAGATCTTAAGAAGGAGGTACAGAAAAAAATAATAGAAGATAAGCAAAATTTTTATAAGAATGAGATTGAAAAAGGGGAAAAAAGTAATAAAACACTATGGGATGTTGTGAATGATATAACGGGAAAAAATAATAATAAAATAAACATTGATGAAACAATAAAGATGAATTTTACACAACATGATCAAATTACTACAAGCAATATATTTAATAAACACTTTAATAAACAGGTTGCTGACTTAAGAGAAAAAAATAAACAACAAACAAAATATACAACAAATAGTAAATTTTTTAAAGAATCATATAAAAGAAAAAAACCATTAAATAAAAAAGTAAAGGAAACTATGTTTATTGAAAATCCTACAAAATGGGAAATAGTGAAAATTATAAGAGATTTGAAAGACACAAGATCGGTAGGATATGATGAAATATTAACAAAACATATCAAAACAACAAGTGAAAACTCAGCAAATTTTATCTGTCCATTGATAACAAAAATTATTGAGGAGGAAAAGTGGCCAGATCTTCTAAAAGTACAAATTGTAAGACAACTATATAAAAAAGGATCTAAAACAGAAATCAATAACTATAGACCAATTTCGCTATTATCTGTAATAAATAAAATAATTGAGAAATTTTTTTCGGACAAAATAAAATCTTTTTTGGAAAAATTTAATGTTTTAACAAAAATACAATATGGGTATACAAAAAAGAAGGGAACAAATAAATTGTTAGTAGATATAAATGAAATTATAACGGAGGCATTAAACAATGGAAAATACGTTGGAGCGATACTAATTGATCTACAAAAAGCCTTTGATTCTTTTGACAAAAAAATTTTGCTTGAAAAGTGCGAAAGCTTGGGAATGCGTGGAAAAATTTATCAAATAGTAAAAAGCTATTTAAACAACAGACAATCAATGGTAAAAATAGGAAATAAAATGAGTGATTCTACAGAAGTTTTATACGGAGTACCACAAGGATCAGTTTTGGGACCGCTACTCTTTTTAATTTTTGTAAATGATATTGAATCAGGAATTGAAAAAACTTATATTTACTTATTTGCAGGTGACATGATGTTGATTTCTATAAATGAAAGTCATGAAGAAATGTTACAGGACTTACAACATGATTTCGATATATTAAATTGTTGGCTGGTAGAAAACGAAATGTACATAAGTAAAGAAAAAACTGTTTATTTGGAAATCACAGTACCAAAAATGAAATTAGCGGAAAAATCAAAAATAATGCTGCACAGTGAAGACTGTGATTTTTTAAGGAATAATAATAGAACAGCAAATTGTATACAAAAATGTCAAGCATTGGAGTCAGTTGAACAAACAAAATACTTGGGAGTGTTAATTGATAAACATTGGAACTTTAAATCACACATAAAAAAATTAATCAATAAACTCAGATCTATGTTGACAAAGATATTTCAGATCAGAAATATATTGAACAGAAAAAATAAAAAAATAATTTATTATGCATGGATTGAGAGTTTACTAAGATATGGAATTGAAGTCTATGGGTTTGCATCTGAGTATGTAATTAATAAATTGCAAAGTCTACAAAATAAAATTGTTAAAATGTTTTTTGGTAACAATGATACAAAAACAAGTGAAATTTTTAAAACAAATGAAATATTGACAATAAGGCAACTAAGAAATAATATAATTATAATAAATAATTATTTTGTTAATAATTTTAAGAATAGAAATTTTGAAAAACAAGCTCGGTTAAGGAAAAATGCAAACAGATACCAAATACCGCGTTGGAATAATACATATGGAACTAGAAATAAAAAATATTATATTCCTCAGGTCTTCAATGAATTGGATGAAAAATTATTACAATATGATTGCATTCAAAAAATAAAACCACATTTACAGAAATTTCTAACAACATGAAATAAAATAAGGCTTAATTATCTATTAAATGTAATATTAAATGGATTTAGTATGCGTAATTTTGTAAATATGATGTAACTATGTATATATGTATGTAATTATTTATTGAAAGATGTATGTGTATGTATTATTGCACTCACACAAGTTCTTTGAACTTCGAGTTGTTTAAATGCAATAAAATTATTATTAAATATATTAAATTATTATATTAATATATGATACCGTTATTGAAACACAAAAAAGGTTGAGATAAAATTGGTTCGCAATTATGTAATCTACAATGTCATTCCCATACATTATTTTCATATCTCTTATTGTTTTTGAGAAAAATGTATTTTAGGCCATTTTCTGCTAATTTTAGGCTAACTTTCAACTTTAAACTGCTGCTGCGTCGAGTGTAATTCAGGTGGATGGCTCCAATTAGATTCATTCGAAAGGTGGGACCGTCTTCTTTGCAAAGAGGGGAGTTGAAAGGGTCTACGACTGTTAGGAACCGAGATACGCCCGTGTTCTAGGGGATGGTATCACAGTAACCGTGGGATTTTTTACTCATTTTCAACTTTCAATTTATATTGTGACGTGTATAACTTATTTAGACGATTCCAATTAAATTCGTTAGGAACTTGAGATTGTCTTCTTTGCAACAAGGGTAGTTGAAGTAGTCTACGACTGGTAGGAACCGAGTTAGGCCCGTTTTACTAAGGTATTGTATCACAGTCACCGTTGGATTTTTTGCTCGTTTTCAAATTCCAACTTCTATCGTGACCTGTCTAACTAATGTAGATGACTTCAATTAAATTTATTCGAAAGGCGAGAATGTCTTCTTTTTAATAGGGGTCGTTAAAGGGGTCTGAAACTGTTAGAAACCGAGCTACTTCCGTTTTACTAGGGGCTGGTTAACAGTCACTGTAAGACGTTTCGCTCATTTACGACCTTCAACTGGTGCTTAGACGTTTGTTATTTAGGTAGACGACTACAAATTAGGGTTGGGCTACCGTAATGCCCATAAACATGCAAACCATGCTACATTCGTGATATTGGTGTCTTTTTTAAAGTAATACCTGTGTACTAGTGGTCCGTTGACTGCAGCATTAGGAAAACTAATAAATACTATCCTAAAGAATGTATCTATGATCACTGAAATAAACCTTTGTACCTTTTCTTATATTAAGTTGTTTTAATAAGCATTTATTTCATTAAGTGGAAATGACACTAATTCTTTTCGAACACTTTGCAAATAGTTAAACCCAAATTTGAAAGAAAAAGAACCACATCACAAACGGTCTGAAGTGTGGTAAAAGGATTCCATTTTCAAATTCAGCAACTATATTTCGTATGAAAACGACATCATTATCGCGAATGTAGCACGGTTTTCAATTTTAGCGAAATTTTGGCGGCCATTTTCTTAAATGGACGCCATTTCCGGTCCTAAGGGTCCATTTTCGTAGCATCACTTCTGAAACCAATCTAGGGGTCTTCACGAAACCCTATGTTAAGGGAAACCTTTTAACGATCAAATGCCGTATATTTCACTTTTTTGTCATGTACCACTGCCATGTTACAGTCGTAGACCCTTGCAACGACCCTTATTAAAAAGAAGACATTCCCACCTTTCTAATGAATCTAATTGGAATTATCTCCCTAAGTCAGACACAACACAATAAAAGTTGAAAGTTGAAATTGAGGAAAAAAATCCAACGGTAACTGTGAAACCATTACCTAGAAAACGGCCGTAACTCGGTTCCTAACAGTCGTAGACCCTTTCAACTACCCTTGTTGCAAAGAAGACATCCCCAACTTTCGAATGAATCTAATTGGAATCATCTACCTACAGTAGACGCGTCACAATAGAAGTTGAAAGTTGAAAATGAGCAAAAAATCCAACGGTGATTGTGATACTATCCCCTAGAAAACGGGCTTAGCTCGGTTCCTAACAGTCGTAGACTCTTTACACCACCCTTGTTGCAATGAAGACAGTCCCACCTTTCGAATGAATCTGTTTGGAGCCATCCACCTGAATTAGAAACGACGCAGCAGCAGTTGAAAGTTGAAAGTTAGCCGAAAATTGGCAAAAAATGGCCCAAATTCCATTTTTCTCGAAAACCATAAGAGATATGAAAAAAATGTATGGGTATGACATTGTAGACTACATAATTGCAAACAACTTTTATCGCATTCGTTTTTGTGTATCACTAACGGTTCGCCTGTTTTCATTTTGGGGGGAGATGACGGCGGCCATTTTTAAAGATGGCTACCATTTCGGTCCCTAAGTGACGAATTTCGTGGCTCCACTTCTGAAATCAATCTAGGGATCCTAACGAAACTCCGTGCCAAAAGAAACCTTTTAACCATCAAATGTTGTATTTTCATCCCTGCCACAGCTACTATAGTGACAGCTGGAGAAAGAGAGATGGCGGTGTTGCTGGGTCTGTCGCTTTTATGGAGGGGTACGTGCACCCGCACTGGGGTTAGGCAGGTGGTTGGATCTAAACAATTCAGGTTCTCTAGGGATAATCAAATTCAGAAAAAGAATGCGAAAATTACGGGTAATGGATATTTGCGGCGGCAAAGAGAAACAATATTTGTTGGTTAACGAACGTTTTGGCTTGTTATGTGTTTCAGGCGTGAGGTGGGCATGCTGTCTTCACAGATTGTGAATAATAGGTAGCGAATTTGTTAAACAATCAAAGTTTTTTTTTTTAAGTGAATGGGTATTGCCATGGGAGAAAACAGCCTATCTCTTCCGTTAATTGCCCGTAGACTAATTACGAAAAGTAATGACAAATGAAATGGAAAAAGCCTAGGAAATGTAAGACACTGTCTGATGAACTATTTGAATATTAGTCTAGCAGCTAAGGTCAAAAACCATGCACTTCCGGAAAAAGACGTGAAACTTTAAAAATGTATTTTATAGGTAAATAACATTTTTTGATATGGTGCCCACTGACGTCACTTCCGGTTTAGCGTCGTTACATCATCAAAGATGGCCGCCACATGAGTCCATCCTAAAAATGTGTTTCTCTGTAACAGTAAACCGATTTTAATTTTTAATAGCTTGTTGGAAAGACGAAATCATAACTAACCAACAAAGTCTCATGGCAAAATAACACAACTAACACAGATTGAGTGTTAGGACCTCTGGAATGCGACATTGCGTGTTATTACACTTGGGAGGCCTGCAATAGCCTAAAAAAGACATGTTTAGGATTTTCTAAAAGGTTGGGACCTATTTATCCATCAATCCTACCCGAAATTGTTTAACTTAGATAGGGCCATCCTACGCACATTTAAAGATGAAGAGGTAATGGCGTAGCAAACGTAAGTGTATGGTGATTTTCGAATTCGAAGTCCTTTCGCTAGAAGTCCTTTCGAAATGGACATGGTTAGCATTTTTTGAAAGTTGGGGAACTATTCTTTCCATTAATCGTAACCGAAATTGTTTAGCTTATACACAAATACAAATATGATCATAACAATTGCACTTTGAAATTGAAACTAGTCGCTATGCTAATTACAACACCACCATTAAGCTGGCGTAGGACGGTCCATACCTAAGCGAAACAATTTTGGTTTGGATTGATGAAGATATATCCCCATATATATATATATCCCCTTACAGCATATCCTAAGCATCTCCATTTAAGGCTATTAGACGGCTTGCAAGGGCACTTCAAATTAAAAATCAACACCACTACGTCATCACCTCTGCACCTTTTAATGGGCGTTGGACGGTTCCTATATAAGTTTAACAAATTCTTTTAGGATTGATGAACAAAATCGACCTCACCTTTCAGAAAATCATAAGCATGTCCATTTCTGGCAATTAGAGGGCTCCAAAGAGTACTTTTCAATTCGAAAATCAACATACGCTTTTGCTGCTAGGGTCATTATTTAGTCATTTTTAAATGGGCCTAGGACGCTCCCTATATAAGCTAATTATTTCGGTTAGGATTGATTGATCGATAAAATAGATTCCTACCTTTCAGAAAATCCTAAGCATGCCCTTTTCGGGCTATTAGAGAGCTCGCAAGAGCATTTTGAACACGAAAATACTATAACAACTAATTGTAAAAATAGTTTTCACGGAGTTAAGGGTGATGCATTTTAAACACGATTTTGGGATTCAATGTTTGATCGTACATAAAAGATGGATATTATATTTCATGTCCAGAATTATGTGCTGAACGTTTTCACTTCACAGCATGCCTTTGATTTCAGTTGAGGAGTTATAGCCAAAAAAAGGGGGGGGGGGGGTGATGGGTGTTTGAATTGCTATCATAGCTATTTTTTTCTCAGTTGGACTTCATGATTGTGCATCCATGCCAAAGTGAATTATTCAACCTTGTAGCCACCCTACTATGCTATATAATGATGTGAATCATATTCGTCAACTTTAATAATTCAGCAACGCTACCATCTGTTTAACATTGTTAGGACTTGTTGGAAAGGGAACAACATTTTGAACTATTCCTACCAAAGGCCTGAATGTTTTTTATTAGCTAGTTTGGTCGTAATTTTAATCCAAAAGACAAGTCATTTAAAATTTACATTATATGGGCTGTACCCCTAACCTATCCAAGTTCTATTAACGTGTCGTAGGACCTTATTTGTGGCTTTCAAAATTATCTTTTCAACGAGCCATAGAAACTCTAAATTGGTCTGTTGGTTACCGAGATACAGCTGTTAACATCAATCAGTGAATATATGAATATGTGGCGGCCATCTTTGATGACATAATGAGGGCAAAACAGAAGTCATATATGTGGGCACCATATCAAAATATGTTTCATTTACCATAGTAAAAATATTCTGAAAATGTCACGCTTTTTTCCAGACGTGCACGATTCACCTAAAACTAAATACAGATGCAAACCTGTTTACGTTGCCTTTTGGACTTATATGTCAGACTGCCTGAGCGGGGAATCGAACCCAGGACCTTTGAAACCAAAGGCCAAGGTCCTACCGCTGAGCCAGACTGACGCAACTGGAAACACAAGTGATCCGATGTATTTGCACAACGCCATGCTCCACTCCATTCCTCTGACTTGACTGGTGGCGAACAAAAGAACAAAAATGGAGGAGGCTACTGTACAATGCTGAATTATCATAAGCACAACTCGCAAATCCAATGAGACAGCTACCCAATGACGACGTCAAACAAAGTTCTTAAATTTCTCACTGGCTGCTTCCCGTTACACTCAGAAGAGACCATAGGATATACGAAGCAAAACTGACAGTACTAGGGTATGTACAAATTTTTAGCCGTTTGCACACCGGACCCGTAAATTTAACGGGAAAGTATGCTAGACATCGTATGCCGTATGCTTAGAATTTACGTGAGCCACTTTATCGAGGTGTACATCAGTACGTGTGGTGAATTCGTGCTTGAAAAGTACATTACTGTACACCCTTTTAATCGTCGCGACGAGACTTTTCCATTCGTGGAAAAGCCATATCAATAGAGTAAAACATTGATAAGACATTCAATAAAAACCAATAAATATGTGGGTAACCATATGATAAAAACAGATTAGCTGCAGACAATATTTTCTTACAATTGTTGTCGCAGGCAGTGGCAGAAAGTTCTGCTTCTGGGAACGTGAAATTGATTTTTTTTTTGCTGAAAATAGTCTTTGGTTCAAGCTGTACTAACTTAACACAATGCAGTGCTGTAATTTTAGTCGTGTTAGAAAGCTGGAAATCCCCGTTTCCTTGCCTGCTTTGAACTACGTCATCAACTTCTGCATCACTGTACTTATTCCTCGAATCAAGTTGCGTTTCAACTGCTTCGTTTCAAAGTCCTTGTTGATACTCCTTTGGTAATTCAAGCTATGATTGCTTCGTTTGCGGCACGTGACCAGTGATCGCGTCAGGTGAAGCAATCCAAGGTCACAGCCATTGGAGGTAGCAAGTGTCTTTTGCGGACAGTCGGTTAAGAGACGCAAAATCAAAAATGAAGACGCGATGGCGGCCGAAGACGGATGGATTTCAACGATCGTGAATTTTGAGATAGACGAAGTAAAACAATTTAAACTACTTATATAGTACCGGTATTAAAAACGTCAAAAAAAAGATTTCAAAGCAATAAACGATGCTGTAATGAAAGAGTAACCAGTAGATGTTATCATTTCAATGTCTCCAAGGCACTGTGAGGGGTCCACAAGCCCCATGCACAGTCACACGGTTGGCGTTCTCCAACATGGTGGGCACGCATGGCACCTGGTGGCGCAGAGTAAGAAATATGAAAATTGTCCTCCATCAGTGTAACAGGTCCATGTGTAACGTGTCAGAAAATAGTTTAATTGAAAGGCTTTATAGTGTTCCGAAAAAGTCAATTCACAAAGTAAATATGCACACTTCCACAAACTAGACCCGTACTACTATGTGACGTCCAACAAATTTTCAACAACTCCCTGTTTTCTTTATCAGGTTTTTGAGGGTTTATTTAGTCCCTGATCACAATTGCTTCTTCAATGTTCACAATCTCCGATTTCGAACTTGCCGGTAATCGTGGCCTATTACCAACGAAGATTAATGGCGAATTCAAAAACGGCGTACTGTGGAACATTACAAAACTCCCAAATTTCAATTCAGAAAGTAAACAAGCAGACTTCCACAAACTAGGCTCTTCCTGTATTGCCCATCAAATTTTCAACTCCTTGTTTTCATCATCAGGCTTTGAAAGGTATATATAGTCCCTGACCACAGCTTGCTTCTTCGATGTTCACATTCGCCGTTTACAAATTCGTCATTTTATGATGTGCCATCACAATGTTAGAGATGTTAGAGCTCATTAAGTATTTGTACCATCAGACCCTTTAATGTTGCTAATTCACCATTTTCAGGAGTGCTTCTAGCAATTCTCCATCACAATGTTAAAGCTTATAAAGTATTTGCAACCCACAGAACCCTTTAATGTTGCTAAAATTCGTAATATTCAGGAGTGCAGCTTGCAATTCGTATTTATCACAATTGGAAAGCTCATAAAGCATTTGCAACCGTTAGACCCATTTAATATCGCTAATTCGTCATTTTCAGGAGTATTGCTTGCAAATCGTAATTATATAGCCTACAATGTGAAATTCCATAAAGGATTTGCAAACCCTAAGACACTTTAATATTGCGAATTCGTCATTTTCAGGAGTGCTGCTAGCAATTCGTCATTATTACAGTGTTAAAGCACATAAAATATTTGCACCCTCAGAACCCCTTTATGTTGCTGATACGTCATTTTCAGTAGTGCAGCTAGCAATTCTTCATTATCACAATGTGAAAGTTCATAAAGCCTTTGCACCGCTCATACCCCTTTAATGTTGCTAATTCGTCATTTTCAGGAGTGCTACTAACAATTCGCCATTGCCACAGTGTTAAAGCTCATAAAGCATTTGCACCCCTCATACCCCTTTAATGTTGCTAATTCGTCATTTTCAACAGTTCAGCTAGAAATTCAACATTATCACAATGTGAAAGATCATAAAGCATTTGCACCCCTGATACTCATTTAATGTAGCTAATTCGTTATTTTCTAGTGTTCAGCTAGTATTTCGCTATCACAATGTGAAACTCATAAAGCATTTGCTCTTCTCAGAGCCTTTAATGTTGATAATTCGTCATTTTCAGGAGTGCTGCTAGCAATTGGTCAATGTCTCAATGAAAAAGCTCATAAAGCATTTGCACCCCTCAGAGCCCTTTAATGTTGCTAATTCTTAATTTTAGGAGTGTAGCTTGCAATTCTTCTTTATCACAATGTGAAAGCTCATAAAGCATTTGCAGCGCTCAGACCTTTTTAGCATTGCTAATTCGTCATTTTCAGCAGTGCAGCTAGCAATTTGCCATCACAATATAAAAGCTCATAACGCATTTGTACCGCTCAGACCTTCTAATGTACTAATTCGTCATTTTCAGGAGTGCTGCTAGCAATTCGTCATAATCACAATGATAAAGCTCATAAAGCGTTTCCACCCCTCAGAACCCTTTGATGTTGCCAAATCGTCATTTTTAGAAGTGCAGAACAATTCGTCATTATCACAATGTGAAAGCTAATAAAGTATTTGCACCCATCAGACCCTTTTAATGCTGCGAATTCGTTATTTTCAAGAGTGCGGCTAGCAATTCGTCCTTATCACAATGTGATAGGTAATACAGCATTTGCACCCATCAGACCCTTTTAATGCTGCTAATTCGTCATTTTCAAGAGTGCATCTAGAAATTAGTTATTATAACAATGTGAAAGATCATAAAGCATTTACATCCCTCAGATCCCTTTTTCATGTTGCTAATTCGTTATTTTCTGGTGTTCAGCTGGCAATTTGCCGTCACAATGTGAAAGCTCATAAAGCATTTGTTTCGCTCAGACCTTTTAATGTTGGGAATTCGTCATTTGCAATATTGCTGCTAGCAAATCGTCATTATCACAATGAAAAAGCTCATAAAGCATTCGCACCCCCTCAGACCCTTTTAATGTTGCTAATTCATAATTTTCAGGAGTGCAGTTTTCAATTGGTCATCGTAATCATCACAAAGTGAAAAGCCGTAAAGCATTTGGATCCATCAGCCCCCTTTAATGTAGCTAATTCGTCATTGTTAGGAATGCTGCTAGCAATTCGTCAATGTCGCAATGGAAAAGCTCATAAAGCATTTGCACCGCTCAGACCCTATAATATTGCTAATTCTTAATTTTCAGAAATGCTACTAACAATTAGTCATTACCACATTGTGAAAGATCATAAAGCCTTTGCACCGCAGACCCGTTTAATATTGCCAATTTGTAATTTTCAGGAGTACTTCTAACAATTCGCCATTATCACAATGTGAAAGATCATAAAGAATTTGCACCCCTCAGACCCCTTCAATGTTGTTATTTCGTTATTTTCTGATGTTCAGCTAGCAATTCGCCATTACAATGTATAACCTCATAAAGCATTTGCTTTTACTCAACCCTTTAATGTTGCTAATTCTTAATTTTCAAGAGCGCAGCTTGCAATTCGTCATTCATGTTGCTAATTCCTTATTTTCTGGCGTACGCTATCACAATTCAAAACCTCATAAAGCATTTGCTTCGCTCAGACCTATTAATGTTGCTAATGCGTCATTTTCAGGAGTGCCGCTAACAATTGATCATTTTCACAATGAAAAATCTCAAAGCATTTGCACCCCTCAGACCCCGTTAATGTTGCTTATTCGTCATTTTTAGGACAGCAGCAGGTAATTCTTCATTATCACAATGTAAAAGCTCCTAACGTATTTGCACCACTCAGACCACTTTAGTGTCCAATTCGTCATTTTCAGAAGTGCAGCTAGAAATTTCCCATAACAATGTGAAAGCTGATAACACATTTGCACCGCCCAGACCCTCTAATGTGCTACTTCGTTATTTGCAGGAAAGCTGCTAGCAATTCGTCATTATCACAAAGTTAAAACTCATAAAGCATTTGCACCCCTCTGACCCCTTTTCATGCTGATAATTCGTTATTTTCTGGTGTTCAGCTAGCAATTGGCCATCACAATCTGAAATCTCATAAAGCATTTGCTCCGCTCAGACCCTTTAATGTTGCTAATTCGTCATTTTCAAGAGTGCTGCTAGCATTTCGTTATTGTCACAAAGGAAAAGCTCATAAAGCATTTGCACCCCCAGATTCCTTTAATGGTGCTAATTCTTAATTTTCAGGAGTGCAGCTTGCAATTCGTCATAATCACGATAAGGAAGCTCATTAAGTATTCGCACCCCTCAGCCCCCTTTAATGTTGCTAATTTATCATTTTCTGGAGTAACGCTTGAAAATCGTAATCATCACAATGTGAAAGCTCAAAAAGCATTGGCAACCCTCATCCCCCTTTAATGTTGCTAATTCGTCATTATCAGTAGTGAAGCTAGCAATTCTTCATTATTACAATGTGAAAGCTTATAAAGCATTTGCTCCCCTCACACGCCTTTAAAGTTGCAAATTCTAAATTTTCAGGAGTGCTACTAACAATTCGTCATTATGACAATGTTGAATCTCGTAAAGCATTTGCACCACTGATACCCCTTTATTGTTCCTAATTCGTCATTTTCAATAGTGCAGCTAGTAATTCGTCATTATCACAATGTAAAACCTCGTAAAGCATTTGCTTCGCTCGACCCTTTAATGTTGCTAATTCGTCTTTTTCAGAAGTGCTGCTAGCATTTCGTTATTGTCATAATGAAAAAGCTCATAAAGCAATTGCACCCCTCAGAACCCTATAATATTGCAAAATCTTAATTGTCAGGATCGCAGCTTACAATTCGTCGTTATCACAATGAGAAAGCTCATAAAGCATTTGCACCCCTCAGACCACTTTAATGTTGCTAATTCGTCATTTTCAGGAGTGCAGCTAGCAATTCTTCATTATCTCAATGTGATAGCTCATAAAGCATTTGCACCGCTCAGACCCCTTTATGTTGCTAATACGTCATTTTCAGGAGTGCTGTTAGTAATTCGTCACTGTCGCAATGAAAAAGCTCATAAAGCATTTGCACCGCTCAGACCCTTTTAATGTTGCTGAATTCTTAATTTTCAGGATTTCACCTTGCGATTCGTAGTTATCACAATAAGGAAGCTGATAAAGCATTTGCACCCTTCAGCCCCCTGTAATGTTGTTAATTTGTCATTTTCTGGAGTACTGCTTGCAAATCGTAATCGTCACAATGTGAAATTTCAAAAAGCATTTGCATCCCTCATCCTCCTTTAATGTTGCTAATTCCTCATTATCAAGAGTGAAGCTAGGAATTCTTCGTTATCACAATGTGAAAGCTCATAACGCATTTTCTCCCCTCAGATGCCTTTAAAGTTGCTAATTCTTAATTTTTAGGAGTGCGACTAACAATTCGTCATATCACAATGTTAAAGCTCATAAAGCGTTTGCACCCCTGATACCCCTTTATTGTTCTTAATTCGTCATTTTCAAGAGTGCAGATAGTAATTCGTCGTTATCATGATGTGAAAATTCATAAAGCATTTGCACTCCTCAGACTCCTTAATGTGTCTAATTCGTTATTTTCTGATGTGCAGCTAGTAATTCGCTATCACAATGTGAAACCTCGTAAAGCATTTGCGTCGCTCGACCCTTTAATGTTGCTAATTCGTCTTTTTCAGGAGTGCTGCTAGAATTTCGTTATTGTCACAAAGAAAAAGCTCATAATGCATTTGCACCCCCCAGATTCCTTAATTTTGCTAATTCGTCATTTTCAGGAGTGCAGCTAGCAATTCTTCATAATCACAATGTGAAAGCTCATAAAGCGTTTGCACCCATCAGACCCCTTTAATACTGCTAATTCGTAATTTTTCAGGAGCTGAAGATTCGTCATTCTTATAATGTGAAAACTCTTATAGCGTTTGCACGATCCTTCAGTTTTTAGACCCCTAAGGTTGGCAATTTGTCATTTTCATGCTCTGACAGCATTAGAAACTTCTCATGCTCATATCGCATTTGCACGCTCCCCTCAATTTTGAACCCTTAATAATGTTGTTAATTTGTAATTTTCACCCCTTAAACTCTTCCGAGAATTCTCACAAGCTCATGATGCATTTGCAGGAACCATCTCGACTATGGGACCGCCATTTTTGTTAACACTCAAAATGTGATTGTGATTGTGCCAAAGTTCCCAAATGGAAAGTGGAGTGGGAAGATTTTGGTGCATATTCATTGGATGAATGCTTGTCGTGCAAGTAGTAGCAGTTAGCAATAAAATAGTGCCATTTAGACAAAAAACGCCATTACGTAGCAAAGGCCCTTGACCTGGTGTTTCATTATGCTTGAGAAGTTCATTACGTTGACCTCCTTGATGTACAGGGTGATTCATAAAGTACTGAAAAATAGGCATATAAGACGTAGGCCTATGAAATGCAGGCCTATAAAATGTAGGCCTATAATAGACCTAATAAAATGACGATGTTCACAATGATCAGTTTTATACGGTGCACCTTAGGCTATTGTACCAGTGGAAAGCCCGTCATAAATGAATGGGGTATTTGTTCCTGCCCTTTCTCCTCCTCCTCCCCCCCCCAGAAAATAAAATGTTGAGCACGGCCCCTACTGTACCCAAGCTACAGTCCTAGTGAGCTCATCTAATATCCTGACTCATTAACTTTGTGCTACATTGCTATATTTTATTATGAAACCAGAATTTGAACCCAGTAACCGAAAAGATTTGAAATTCGTTGATTTAGACACACGCTTGTGTGTCGCATTAAGTTAGGCAACAAACATCACAACAATTCAATTGTCGAGGTTGTAAACTATTGTACGCGACGCCATTGCGTCAGTGTCTTACATCTTGAAGCATAGTTGATTACATTTCAGGTACTTGGAGGAAAAAAATAATGCGGTACAAAAGCTTAAAGTGTGTTGAAATTGTGAGGAACGACACACCTCACAAAAATTAACTCGTGTAAGAATGCCAGCTAAGCTGCTTTCAATGCAAAATCTGACCCTCAATATTGTTGTAAATGTGTTACTAGTTACTAGCTAGCTATCCAGCTACTAACTAGCTACTAGCTAGCTAGTCCGCTCATCCCCATGTTAATTTCCATAGGGTGATTATACATCGATACCGAGATAACGGGAAGGCTTCCAGCTATGAAATTGGACGAATGGGTGCAGTACAATACAAACTGCGTACCTTTTATGGATTGGAGCCTGTGGGAATAACGGGAATGGCGTGGGAGGGCACGTAAGTACGAAAATATTGTTATAACCATTGTTAGTATTGTCGGCATCGTCTCTCATTGGACGGCCAAAGTTCGGACAATGAGAACGTGTGTGCTGATGTGCGTGCCTAGACACACACTAGTGTGTCACGATAAATCTAAACAACGTTGCAAAGAAATTGTATTCACGTCCAATTCACGAAAAATAAACCAACTGTAATAACAAAGTCAAAAACTGGTAAAGAGGCCACCCAGTTGAGAGTGGTTCGGCCCTTCAAAGAAATGATATCAACACACCAAATTAACTAAATAAAGAAAATTACTACAAAATTAAAACCAAACCAAAAACCTATAAAGAGGTGACTAAGTTGAGAATGGTTCAGCCTATAGGCAAAATATAGTAGCAAATTGTTGAAAACCAATTTCTTGTTGAAGTGGCACTTTATTACACATCTGCACGGTAGTGGAGTTGAGTCAATACACAATAAAAAAAAACGGAGTGATATCATATCAAAACCAAAACTGGTTAAAGGTGCTGCCAAGTTCCGAATGGTTCGGCCCTTCAAAGGAGTGATATCAACACACGAAAACATTCGTCAACTTAATTGCGCCGAATAATACTTTGGATGTTAACTGAAAACTTGAACATTGCTACCGAAAGAAGCAATGTTCTAGTTTTCATTTAACCTTTTAACCATTAAGCAGTGCGATTAACTTGGCGAATGTTTTGGTTTGTTGATATCACTCCTTTGAAGGGGCCGAACCATTCGGAACTTGGCGGCCCCTTTAACCACTTTTGGTTTTTGATATGATATCTACAACCGTATTCATGTATTGCAGTGCATTTGGATTACCAAACCGAAAACCTTGTAAACCTCTAAACAATTTAGTCAATTTTAATGAATTTCTTGAATCAGGGTTTGAACCTGTAACTGAAACGTTATGAAATGCGGTGATATTTTCAAACATATTCATGTATTTCAGTGCATTTGGATTACCAAATCGTAAACCTTTGAAACTTCTAAACAATTTAGTAAAATCTAATTAATATCATGTACTCAGGCTTGAACACGTAAGTAAAAAGGTTTGAAATGCGTTGATATTTTCAAGCGTAGTGTATCTGTAGTAGTGCAATGTAGCTTGCTGAAGCTGGCCTAATAAACAACGTAATTGCCAAATAGAATGCCGACATTGCTCGGATGTCAGAAATAAACATTAGATATTTCCTGGTTCGGAATGACAGTAATCCACATCCACCTTAATTTAACACTACATTTTCCAAGTGTCCGCCCTGTGCTGCAATACAATGGCGAAGCCTTCGATCAATATTTCGCCAAACTCCCTCAATCATATCCGGTGTAATTATTTGACAGCTACGTCTAGCCTGTTCCTCAGATAGCTCCATAGGAATAAGTCAGAAGGGGTTAGATCAGGACTTCTGGATGGCCATTCTACTGCTCCTTCCCTTCCAATCCAAGTGCCACCAAAGGTCTGATCCAACTACTCACGCATATTGCGTCCAAAGTAGGGAGGAGTCCCCATTATGGTGATACGGTATTACGATGGACACAGGCACTTCCTCTTCGTTATATGGTTGAATCTCGTCTTGGAGCAACTGTAAATACCGTTCAGCATTTAGTGGTCCATCAATGAAGAATGGACCGTGAATCCACAAACCCGCACCCCACATTCGTGCTGGGATTATGTTGGTAATACTTCACGTACGACCTGACAACACGCAGTCTGCTATGACACAATTACAAAACGTCCCCATTAAGTGCATGTGGAGATCCGCACAAGTAATTCAAGGGTTGCACATAGAAAGCCTTTATTAGATTGAACAAAGGTTTTTATTTCATGTGCCAATAAAATTAAGCACCCCTATAATACAGGCCAACATTTTATAGACCTCTAACTTATACGCCTACATTTTATAGACCTACATTCATAGGCCTATTTTTCAGTACTTTATGAATCACTCTGTTATATATACATCTTTGAAATCTAAGGTAGGCATACGGTTAGCCGTTGCATCTTTACAGCAAGGAACATCTTCGAGGCAGAGAATTATGTAACCAGCATCGATTCAGAAGTAGCTTTTCAAGGTTGCAAGTATACTGTCGTTCTTAGAATCAAGCAATATTATGGTAGAAATATCACTAGGATTAGTGAGCCAATCAGCACGGCAGGTCACGTGGATCGTGCTGCCACTATCCAATGCGAAGTAAACGTGTTGAGGAAAAATTATGTTATCAAAATATGAAATGAAATTATCAAAGATAATTCACGTCTTGGGGTCTATTCCTGTGTCATTATGTTAGAGGTTGAAGATAACTTAGCCATTTTAGGATGATAGAGAACATAATCATATGTGGTTTGGTTCTGTCGAAATAGTTCAGAAATTCGTCCGATTTCTCTGTGTTATCTGCAAGGAATGTTTTATGCTCGTTTAAATGCACTGCCCATATAGAGCAGTGTCAAGTGACGTCATATTGGTTACGAGATACCATCTGGAGGGCATAGCTACAAGGTGCACTAGATTAAAATGTGACGAAAAACAACGGCATTTCTAGTCAAGACAGTGCTTTCAGAGCGGATTTCTTAGGCTTAAAAGAACGTTGTTTTCTCCCAAAACAAAAATCGCGCGTTGTAAGCTTAAGAAATCCAGTTTAACGGCATTGGCTTCAGTAAGACGACCTCCTTTTCGCCCTTCAGTGCCCCTTTGCAGCTAACCCAGTTACTGGCTCCACCAAAGAGTTATACACCATAATACTACGTTATGTCACTGCCTTATTAGTGGCTTAATTAGGAAATTGCTACCTTGTTGGTTAGCCATATTAATCGGATGGTTTTGTCGTGTATCAGGCACATACATGACCGGACAGTCGTGAAGATATTGCTGTTTAATACGGCATGATTCTTTGGTGTGATTATTTCGATGATACCACTGGGATGTTGTCGCTGGGAATGTTGACCATTAATGATGGGCTTCTGTGTTGAGTTATGTTGAACCACAACGGTAGGTAGTTTGGGACGTCGATTTGCAGATGACGAATTTCAGTTTATTGACAAGAGGAAGCAGGTTCCTTCTGGTATTTACTGGAATGTAACGAATGTACATATTTGAATCGATAGTCTGTGTCCAGAATATCTAAAAAATTTTGACTTGAATCCTGGATCAAGGAAGCCACCATATAATGGTCTCCATCTTGTCTTGTAGTGCCTTAGATAAATTCAGTAACCCTTGTTTTCAACCTTTGTGTCGGCTACCATACGATGTAATCTGTTCCATGGATATAGGAAAGGCAGACACAGTACCTTTATGACATCGACCGTTTATTAGCTTGAAGTTGGTTCCTGGTTTAACCTAACAGCTTCCCACGTTTCACTCATGTTAACATGTGCATTCGGCATGCATTCAACCATAAATCAGAATATGTTTATTGGGGTTGTGATCCAGAGTCATGTACCCACTCTAAATCTAGATACAAAACCTAAAACACACAAACACAGAGATCAAGATATGCCAAAACTCACAACGCGTACACATTCAACCATGAAGAAGAAGCACACAACAATATATTTACACAATAATGTATTCCTAGCGAGATATAACAATATGCTATACCGCAGTAATCGTGTTCACAGAATCGGACGTTAAGGGTGTATAAAATACAGCTTTCATTGCCTATCATCAGGTGGGCAAAAATTATATACAAAAATAGAACAATCTGTGAAGTTGCAATCGATTACACACCCCTCCAAACCCACTCTGGCGCCACAAGTATTGCCAAAAAATGTGGTTGAAGAACTGCAGAGAACCACGTAGGAAATGGAAAGATGAACACAAACGACACGACTGAAAAGCTACAGTTATTCAGTGCCACAACCAAAAAACAGTGCAGCTCGAGAGCTAAAGTGTCAAAACCGTAAAAAGGAACGGGCGAAGCCACTAAAGAGGGAATGAAAGGAAGATGAACTAGCATGATGCAGCTGAAAAATACACATTTATAATAAAACTGCAAAACACGAAAACTTAAACACAAAAAACTATTAAACACAATTTTGGAATCGGTGATTTGAATGAATGCAGATCGTTGTGAAACAGTTCATTTACTTGAATGTTAAGGGCATAGTTATCAACACGACAGAAACCAAGTAACTGGTCATTTTTAACATAAATACCACGTTTCTTATATCATTTCTCAACATAGAATTTTTTCAGCAATACAATTTTTTCACAATTGATCTTTCATAGGCGGCTGTTGAAAAGAAGTAGTCTTTTTTGCTGAAAGTTTCTTGCGCAACACACGTAAAACACTGCCATACGCACATAAACTGGATTCCTGATAAGTATTGCGTATAAAACAATATTGGTACATGAAGGCAGAGATGGGTTATACGAACTATGATGGTGATACATTGACGGTTATTCATTACCAATCCAATCAAAGAGTTGTAACTTCGTAAGTATTAGGACTATGTCACTAACTTAAAACACCCTCCACCTACGTGCAGAGGAACTTAGACATCTCAAGGCTGAGATAAGTCACATAAGCTATGATACTGCGATAAAGCATTATCCATTACCGATCCCATCAGCCATATCTAACTTAATAATAATAATGCAGTTTGGTACTCATAAAATTGTGATGGAAACCGCAGATTTTGCACAGAGTCCTAACTTACCACCCCATAGCAATCTAGACAAACAAGATCACGTGACCATCAAGACCAATGCCAACATTTAAACCACCAAACAATTAACCAAGAAAAAATTAAACAGGCCTTTCCTTAAAACCTCTTGCAAACATCATCAAAAGTGCAGTGCATGTTTGTTTTGAAATACAGTACTTGTTTTTGAAACACTTTGTATATAATTGATAATAGTACTGAAATACATTCATTAAAATTTGTCAGTGATGCTGCTGCCCACTACTGTCTCTAGACTCTGAACCCTTTATTATTGTATGTTTTGTATCAATCATTGTACAGTAGTATTAGTGTGATTTTGTAATTTTAACGAGTCTAAAAATTTCATGTCGCAATATGTTAGATTTATTTTATTGTTGAAGATATTTATGTTTTATTGTTGTTATCTTGTTTGTTTGTTAACAAAAATGGACCCTGTAGGACAGGAGAAAAAATTTCGATTGCTTTCTTTGCAAGTATGGGTGATTGCATTTCTTGATTGTAATTTGATAAAATGTTATTTTATTGTACGCAATTTTAATTTAAAATCCATAATTATGGTTAGGCTTAAAATTTGCGGGGGATATGAAGCATCCTGATGCCGAATTTCTTAATGCACGCGCTGATGAAGCTGGAAGTAAATCAATTTAAAAATATCGAATAAACTGTCTGACTTTTTTCTCTCCTAACGGGCTGGGGTCTGTGAAACTGGCCTTTCCCCACGGCATATTATTCGTTTCTATAAAGTATGGCTGGGACATATATAGTAGCAGAGTAATCGAGATGTTTTATGTTTTTCCAGCAAGGTCGGAGATGTGAAAAAATATTTTATGATAAAAATCTAGATCGTTGAACGCAAACTCATGGCTTAAAAATTTGGAAATCTTGATATTTGTAACTTAGACTTGAGTGGAAATGGTATTGTCTTACAGCAGAACATTTGTAAATACCGTTTACAAGATGGAACTAGTACTAATCACCCCATCAACATGTTTTTAGAAGCAAATAGTAAATGGGAAAGTTGACGGTTGCAATTCCTTGCAAAGCAATCTTTTTACGGCCGTTTTCAGTATAGATCCAAAAATTTGTTGTGATATCATTCAATGGAAGGAGAAAGTTCTACTGCGAGGGAAGCAAACTGAGAAGGTTATACTGGGAAATATCCAGCTCGTTAAATAATTGCCTGCATTCCCACAGAAGAAATTGACCATGACAAACTATAGTAGATTTGATTGGGTGATATTCCCCTTGTAATGCCAGTGAGAATGACTTCGTCAGTGATGACGAACTTACGGGGTCGTGCTAAATGATAGTTACAATGTTTTGAAGGACAGACGATTATAAAATAGAGTTTAAGCTCATTTGATTAGGGTGTAACATGCTTACATTTACGGCAATGCACGCGCATGCAGTTAGCCACTCGTGCGATGTACCTTGCCGTTAACATGGATGCTGCGTGCCGCTAGCTACCATGCACACATGGCAACTAGAGCAACGCCAACATCCGGGTAAGCGAGCCAGTCCTATTGTTCAACCAGTTAGGACCGGATCGCGCCAGTTCGCCGTCACGTGACGTAAAACCTCAGGCAATAGCCTAATTTTCTGTCCCGGCCCGCTTGGGTATAAAACGGGACAGAATCAACGGCTAGAGTTAATTGGTGTGTGGTAGTCAGACCAGAAAGTCGAACCACCAGAGCTGATAAGGGCAAGACAAGGGGCAAACCTTGACCTAGTGCCTAATATGTAATGCTAAGTGTGTAGTCCCCTAGCTGTACAGTAAGAGGTGAATTAGGATTGAGCATTGTCTTATGAATAACTGTCCATCTCCTTAGCAAGCACTTACATATATTGGGGGTCTTGTCACTGAGATTTGAATCCGATATTTTTTAATGCTTCTGATTTTGTTAGAATTTCAGTAGGTGAGCGAACAAAGTTTGGGGGAGTTTCGGGGAATCTGGTCAGTGCTTGCGTTGTCACTTTAGCCTCGAAAATCCGCATTTTCATTTTGACTTTTCCGGGTCAAAAAAAATCCCCACTTTTTTTCTGTAGGGACCAGAAAATAAAGTAAAACAGTCGTTTTTGGACTAATAGTTAGCGAATGTACAAAACGCTCGTTGGTAAGAAATTTACAACATTGGGGGAGGCTAATGATTCTGACTTGCCTGAGTGGTCGTTTCCTTGGTTACCATTTTTCACTCTTCCTGGCGACCAATGCCAGTTTGATTGAGAAAACCGTCACTCGGTAGTTATTTGTGAACTTGATTGCTTTCACGAATACCGCTATTTTTTTGGTTTAGGTCTAAAAACGGCCAAAATAAAAATCACCGTTTTTCTTCGGAAAATAAAGTACGACATTTATTTATTTATTTATTTTTTAATTGTTTATTTATTTAATTGTATCCCGAAGTCTCAAAGAGAAACTTGTATGGGTTACATCAAGTATAAAATAAATTACAGTAATATCATTTTTACTATTACGGAGAAAAACAAAACTGAATGTATAAAACAAAATAGGAATCTAATTTTAAAGTACAAGAACAAGATAATGAAACAATCATGAATATGAATCCTTCTCGATCAATCTTATAATACAGTACTATGGCTTAACAAATATATGAAAAGTTCAAATTTTTAAGAGCAGAATATAAAAACACAAAAAGCACAAAATAATACCTATTTATTAATAAACCATTCTCTGATTTTTTGCTTAACTTGGCCGAAACTAGTCAAAGTAGTGAGTTCAGCTGGTAGCTGGTTAAAAATTGTTGGTATATAAAAATTTTGACTTCTTGTTCCATAACTGTTTTTCACTAAGGAATTTCGTATCTAATGGTTTCATCCCTCAGATAACTTTTTTTTAAATATCCACTATTTTATGGTCTTTATTAAAGTAATTGTTTAAAATAATTGTATAGTTTCTTAATTTATTACGTCAAGTATCTTGTAATCTTTGTATAGGTTTGTATCTGTTGTATAGTCGAGGTATCAGAATTTACTTTCTTAAATAAAACCTTAATAAGTTTATTTTGTGTTCTTTGAAGTCTGTCTATTAGGTACCCTGGAGCAAATCCATAAAATTCGACTCCATACCTGTTATGACTAGTGATCAGGGCGTCAAACCCTATTTTCTTATTTTTTTTCATTTAACACATACTTTAACCTGTAAAACAAGGGCAGAAATCCTCTTAATTTTTTTATCAATGAATTAATATGCGTTTTAAATTTCCAAGATTGGTCAATATTTAAACCTAGGTATTTTGCTTCTTTTACCATTTTAACACTAACACAAGTTGTTGAACACCTATTAGAGTTTTGACAACGTTCACTGTGAAGAAATAATTGATCATTCTCCACAACCCTACGCGGAGAACTAATTGCAATAACATTTGTTTTTGACTCGTTAATAAAAACGTCATTTTTCAGGAACCATAAGTTGATATTGTCAAAATCCTGCTGTAGGTTTTGTTCCATTACATTTTTCATGTTATTGATAGAAACTAGCAATATATCATCAGCAAAAAGAGTAATATCACAATTTTTGACATAATTTACAATATCGTTTATACAGGGTGAGGCAACTGAAGTGTCCGGCAACAATATCTTCTAAAGACGTGTAACTAGCTCAAATCGAAATACCTACCAATACTAAGCAAACCCAAGCACTAAGCGGATGTAATGTCTGCTGTAAATATGACCTTGAAAGATGCTTTCAAGGTCATCCAAAAGTTAACTCCAAAACTATCCAAGATAACGGCATGAAGTAAATTAGAAAGTTGTTTAGGATCATGAACCCAGGCCAACACAGAAAACGTAACAGAAATCGTGCCATAAACAAGGGAGATTTGGGCGAAACAATGTGTGTAGTGCAGGAAAGCCGGTCAAAGGCAAGCAATACCTTATTAGTAATTGTACAGCTGCCTCCTGGCTGGTTTCCCTGTAACTGCTAATTGTTTCGTGTACGATCTAGGGAAACTCTAGTATCAACGGTTAAAATGACCTTGGGGAATGTGTTCAAGGTCATCAATAACGCATCTCGAATACGAAGCAAGATAGAAAATAACTTCCAAATAGGAAAGTGCTGACCACCACGCAGTTAGTATTATTGCCAAGCCAGATTTTATTGCCTGGTATGGAAAATAAAAGGAACATCTCTCTCATTTGAGGATGTGACGAATGAAGCCCCAACTGCTAAAACAAACTTTATGGTAATTAGAAATTAGTATGTATTTACATAATAATCATGGCTCCATACACAAGTGAGCAGTATGTTGAGATGATAATTATTGATGGTGAATGCAACAGAAATGCAACACGAGCTGCCCAAGACTTTGGACAAAGATTTCCTGGTGTGCAGCAACCTTCGAGGAACACTATTGTACGACTGCTTGCACGAGCAAACGGTTCTGGATCACTTAAAAAACGACCACCACATGAACGGCCACGACCTGCCACAAATGATGCTAATGCGGCTGCCGTAATAGCGTATTGCCAATTAAATCCACATACGAGTTCAAGGGCGATTTCGCATGAAAGTGGAATAAGTCAGCGACCAGTGCTAAAAATCCTACGGAATCACCATTTTCACCCTTACCACGTTCACTATCATCAAGGACTTGAGGAACGTGACTATCCAGAACGTGTTGACCTCTCCAACTGGTTGCTGAACAAAGTACAGGAAAGTGAGAACTTTGTTTGTAATCCGCACTGGCTCTGGGAAACACGACACCAGGTTAATTGGTGCGTCAACTTGTGGTGTGGTATAATGGGGGACCGGCTGGTGGGCCCCGTTTTCTACCAAGGCACGTTAACTGGGGCTCGATATTTGCAAATGATCTTGCGAGAAGTGGGTGAACCATTTGTGGGCAATTTACCACTTGCTAGACGACGTGACATGATGTTCCAACATGATGGTGCTCCCCCTCACTTTCACGGTGATGTCCGCGACTACCTTAATACACCGTTCCCAACTGCATGGATTAGACGGAAAGGACCTGTTAGCTGGCCAGTGCCCAGCAAGGTCTCCCGATCTGTCGCCACTAGACTATTTCTTTGGGGGCATTTTAAGGAACAGGTTTATCAAACATTGCCTGCCAGTGTTAATGACCTGGAGAATAGGATCCGTGAGTGTTGTGCCTCAATTACTCCTGCGCAACTTCGTGCTTTTCGCGACAGTAGTGCACAGCGAGTGCAACACTGCTGCGGGTGGGCACTTCGAACACATCCTACATTGATTAGTTTCCTACATCCTCAAATGAGAGAGTTTTGTTCCTTTATTTTCCTTATCAGGCAATAAAATCTGGCTTGGCAATAATACTAACTGCATGGTGGTCAGCACTTTCCTATTTGGAACTTATTTCCTATCTTGCTTCGTATACGAGAAGCGTTTTGGATGACCTTGAACGTATTCCCCAAGGTCATTTTTACCGTTGATACTAGAGTTTCCCTAGATCGTACTCGAAACAATTAGCAGTTACAGGGAAACCAGCCAGGAGGCAGCTGTACAATTACTAATAAGGTATTGCTTGCCTTTGACCGGCTTTCCTGCACTACACACATTGTTTTGCCCATTATATCTCCCTTGTTTATGGCACGATTTCTGTTACGTTTTCTGTGTTGGCCTGTGCTCATGATCCTAAACAACTTTCTAATTTACTTCATGCCGTTATCTTGGATAGTTTCGGAGTTAACTTTTGGATGACCTTGAAAGCATCTTTTAAGGTCATATTTACAGCAGACATTACATCCGCCCGGGTTTGCTTAGTATTGGTAGGTATTTCGATTTGAGCTAATTACACGTCTTTAGAAGACATTGTTGCCGGACACTTCAGTTGCCTCACCCTGTATATACTGAAAACAGAAGCGGGCCAAGAACCGAACCCTGTGGGACACCATATTTAATGAGCTCAGGATTGCTTTAACAACCGTCTACTTTAGTGATAGCCTTTCGATCAAATAGGTAACTTGTTATAATTTTGCTACATTTCCCTCTCAGCCCATACGCATCGCATTTTTTTATGAGCCTAGCATGATCAACCGTATCAAAAGCTTTCTGCAAATCCACCAAAACAGCTTTTACATATTTACCATTATCCAAAGACTTATTTATTAATTCATTGATATGCCTTAAGGCATCTGTAGTGCTTTTGTTTTGTCTAAAACCGAACTGTTTATTTGTTAGAATATTATGTTTATTCAGAAAAATTAAAATTTTCTTATAGAAGAATTTTTCAATAATTTTGTTTATGTTAGATAGAAGAGAAATGGGTCTATAATTACTTAATTTTTTTTTACTATTATGTTAATGGATGGGTCTTAGTACTTCTACTTTCAGTTCATCAGGCCATATTTCCTTTTCAATGATTGCATTAATCAATTTTGAAATAAATATAGAGGAATTTTCGATAGATCCAGTGATATGTTTCATACAAATTCCGTCCATTCCAGTGGAAGATTTGATTTTTTACTTCGTTAATAATTTTTACTATTTCATTGGGATAGCTAGGCATTATCACTATAGTTTGGTTAATACCTTTGCTTTTTTCCTCGCGTAGATTTTTATCTTTTAACATAGTTCTTCGCGAGCGGAATGTATTACGTAGATTTGGCACTACTTTTGCAAAATTCGAATTAATAGTGTCACATAAGGATTTCGTTGACTGATTTGGGAAATGCTGCAAAATGTTCTTGTCAATGCTTTTTGTTTGTTTTCCTCTCATAATGGTATTGATTTGTGACCATTTTGTTTTAATATTTGTTTCGGAGGAATTAAAAATCTTTGAATGGTAGTTTTGTTTACTTTCTCTAACTTTCTTTTCTACTAACAATTTAGTAGCTTTGTACTCTTCACATAGCTCTTTGCTTGGTACTGATTTGGATTTTATCTTTTTCCAAATTTTTTTTTATTTAATAATTGTAACAGCTGTGCTGTGATCCACGGATTTTTTGCTTTATGTAAAACAGTTCTCTTAGTTTTATTCTTTTCGTAAATTTAGTAACAATATTTTTTATTTCGGTATACATTAGTTGAAGATCACTGTGGTATTGGGTAATACAATCCCAATTAACTTCTTTCATTTCTGTAATAATTTTAGCATCATTGTAAGAAAGAATTTCCTCTTTAACTGGGATCTCATCATCTTTTTTATCCACGTCGATTTTTAAGGCAGTATAGTAATGGTCTGCTGGCTTTTTTCCAATGCAAGCACCCTTGACATTAGCTTGTGTTTTAATAAAAATGTGGTCAATGCACGATTTGGTAAGCGTATTGGCATAAAATTCAACCCTTGATGGAGAGTCAGTCATCGAGATGAAACCATTTGCCGCTATTTTATTTAGATATTTTTCAGCAATTACATCTTCAATTTTATCTTTATCATTATCATCATCCAAGATATCAATGTCAATATCCCCCAAAACTACCATATTTTCAATTTTTTCGTGAGTTTTTAAGAGTTTATTAAGTTCCTTCACGTAATTCTGTTTTGATGAACTTGGTTGTCTGTAAACACATAATATAGTTAGTGGCATGTTTTTGACTTCCAATTACAAAATTATAGCATCGTTCGTATCAATTTGAATTTTGCTCTCTTTCAAATAGCCTTTACAATACTATTCTCTGACAAGTAAAAGAACACCTCCACCTCTGGCTGTTGACACGCGTTTACACCAAAAGTGGCTAAAACCTTTAAGACTATACATATTAGTTTTAACATCTTTCAATCCAACTTTAGTAAGACAAATAACATCCCATTGAGTACTATTGCTTAGCACATCAATTTCAAACTGATCCCAATTTGCATGTTTTATGTTTGCATGAAGTATTGCATGAGATTTCTAATTCCTAATTACACTGGTACTTATTTACTCACTATTTTTGTCCAGCTGAAGGTCATTCTCACACCTTACGATTATTACCTGGTTTTCATTTTCATTTTTTTCTCATTCTTATCTTTCCTTCTTTAAACCATACAAACTTAACATCATTATTTATTGCAAATTCCTTCGTTTTCTAAAATAGTTGACGATAGTAGGGTGTCATGTGTTCGTTAACGAAAATTCTTGTTCCATTACCGCTCCCGAAGCAATCATAATTTGTTACGATTTTGTTCGATACTTCAGCCAGACGTCACGATCCTGACGATGTTTAAACTGCAGCAGTATCGAAGATGTTGCATTAGGATTTCTTGAGGGCAGTCTGTGACATTTATCAACTTGCAAGGTATTATAAGATACGTTTGCAAATGTGGCTGCTATCTTACTAATAGTGTCGTGCAGATTTTCATTTTTGCACTTTTCAAC
>JAHWFP010144417.1:8497-49498 GCA_023313725.1 Lithobius niger
CTGCAAAAAAAAAGTGAATAATTTAGACACACGACCAAACTGAGGACGACCCTTTCCCCCACCACACCACCTCCCCAGTTAAGGAATTTGGTAGAAAACTTGTAACTTCTTTTCCTTTCGGGATTCCAAAGGTGACCTTGATCGGGCAACATGCAGCTAATGAATGATTAATACACACGTAACTACATTTAGGTAGTATTTTTGTAAATTTTGAACCAGGATTTTATCGAGCTCTTTTTTCCATCGGCTTTTTTTTCCACGGTTTTTTTTCCATCGGCCTTTTTTTCATCAGCTTTTTTTTCTGTGGCTTTTTTTCCGCGGCGTTTTTTTCCATCGGCTTTTTTTCATCAGCTTTTTTTTCTGTGGCTTTTTTCCCGCGGCTTTTTTTTCCTAGATTCGTCAGGTGGCAGAGCCGAAGAATCGTTCACTTTGTCATAAAAGCATGAAATTCGGCATGATGAACGTGCATGCCTGTAAGATCATTTTTAGATATGGAGTCACTTCGAAATTTACCCAGGAGCTCTTAAATCCAAGATGGCGGTCAAAATGGGGGTTGAAAAACGGTTTTTTGGGTGTAACAGTTATTAACCGTCAACAAATCAAAAACATAATGTGAAACAAAAACGTTCAACACATAATTCTGGACAGGAAAGTTGATACACATCCTTTACGTAACAGCACGACCCAGGCCCACCCTCCATCCACGTCACTTCGTAATGGAGGTGATGATGAGTTGACGCTCCATTTGTAGTTGATGGTTGAGTTGCTCAACCATTCAACCCTAACATCGTATTTCAAAATATATCACCTATAATTCGCGCGAAAGCTCCTTTTTTCAATTGGTTGTTATAGTGATATTCAGGTACAACGTGCACTTGTGAGCCCTATAGCTCGAAATGGACATGCTTAAGATATTCTTAAAGGTGGGGATCTATTCTTTCCATCGACCTAACCAAAAGTATTTAACTTAGCTAGGGAACGTCCTACATCCATTTAAAGGTGAAGACGTAATGGCGAAGCAGTGAACGCGTAAAGTGATTTTCGAATTCAAAGTGCTCTTACTAACTCTCTAGTAGCCCGAAATATATAGTCCGGTGCAATTAAATCATTTTTTTTACGAAGTGTGGAAAAAAATCCCATAAAGATAAAACTAGGCAAATAATACTCCCCGAGTAACATGCTAAAAGTCACCTAAGATCCCACTGGAGCCTTCGCCGCCAGCTACCAAATCGAATATTTTCTTAAATATTGCACGAACTATCACTCCTACCGAAAATGTTATAGAGAAATAAATTAAAGATAACAAAACTCTTTACAAGATGGGTCCTTATGATGTTTTCGGTAAAACCAACCGTTTTTTTTTTTTTTTTTTACAGTCTACTGGTTTACTGAAAACGTGATGAATTTAGAAAATATGGCAACCACCAGCTACCAAATTGTCCATTTTATTAAATATCGCACAAACTGTAACTCCTACCTAAAATGTTATATAGACCTAATTAAAGATAACAAATATCTCTACAAGAAACGTCTTTATGATGTTTTCGTTAAAACCAATCTTTTTTTTTTTTTGCAATCTACTAGTTTACTGAACAAGTACGTGATGAATTTTGAAGAAATGGCCTCTGCCGGCTACCAAATTATCTATTTAGTGGGGTGGCGTGGCTGAAAAAAGTTTCACATCCGGCAGCCAATTTGCCCCTTTGGTTTCAGTTAGTACCTAGGTAGAGGAGTCTAAAAATCCCGAATCACAATTTTTCATGCCCCGCCCCCCCCCGCCCCCCCAAAAAAACTGTTTTTGGTCTGTAACTCTTTACCAGTCAACAAATCAAAAGTATAATGTGCAACAAAAAAGTTCAGCACACAAAAGTGATACACATCTTTTACGTAAAAGCAACCCTTGAACCCCAAAATCGCATTTTAAAGTATATCACCCTTAATTTGCGCGAAAACTCAATTTTTTTCAATTGGATGTTCGTATTCGAATTTTTCTTGCGAGCCATCCAATAGCCCGAAATGAACATGCTTAGGGTTTTTTGAACGATATTCTTTGCCGTATTCTTTGCATCCATCTTTTGACCATCAAATACGCGGAAATGCCTCAGAAAACTGCTCATGATGTCAAAATTCGATCTGGCAAACTTGGTTGCAAAAAAAAAAACACCTAAAAAGACGACATATTTTGCATCATGCTACATCAACATCTTAAAATTGCATTAAAGTGGTCGTGCGGGATCCTGCGAGGGATACTCCTGGTTCTAATTTCTACAGCATCTGTGCGCCCTGCTAGCGGAGAGTTGTAGTCACGTGACCAGATCAAGGCGCAGGAGAGAGGTGTTCGTTTACTCCGACCTCAAAAATAAGTAGGAGGGGGCAATTGGTTCTGTCCCATGTAATCCGCTCGCATGATTCACCTTTCCCAAGGTGCCAAGTTTTTACTAAAGATTCGGATTTAGAAGATGCAAGACACCATTCACCCTCTCCAACAAAATTGAAACCGATTCCAAATTGCAACTCAGTGGGAAATTTACCCAAATAGATTAAGTAACGTAGGTGTGAGCGGATGGTTTTGTAGACCGCCATTTGCTCAGTAAATCTAAATCTAAATCAAGCAGCGGTGGCTATACGTGCTGTGTTTATTATTTTTACTCGGCAGCGATGGCCCACATCTTTATTGTGGGCTGTGAAAAGGAATCCCGGAAAAAATATCCCAGGAAAAAATATGCGGAAAATATATCCACAGAAAAACTATCCCCGGAAAAAATATCCCTCGGTAAAAATATCCCCGGAAAAAAATTCCCACGAAAAAAACTTCACTTTTAGTATGCCGTAACGACTGCTTTCTTGCTAAATTTTGCAGTGTACTTCAGTCACGTCTTCTGATGATATACGTATACCATTTTTCAAGATCTTCAAGCACTTTTCTAGGCATGGAACTTCCAGCACATTTCTAAGTTTTAAAGGGAACTCTGAACTCGCACGAAACCTGAATTGCCTGAAGAGCTGTGCTATCCATACTACGACGATACACTTTCCAGCGATGTCGTTTAGCCAATAGAATGCGAATAAAACGGATGTTAGAGAAACGAACTATAATTTGAACTTCAATTCCAAGGAACAAGGATTGTTTTTATTCCTTAGTAATATCAGAAAGTAAACGCAGTTTGTGTTTAATTGGAACATGTCAGTGAGTGTGAGTGGGGATGTGTTTAATTTGTGTATTAGCAGGGGTTTTATTATTTGGGAATTGTTTTGTTTTGGTTTGACCCCTTGAGCTGTAGTTCAAAATTATAGTTCGTTTCTGTGCTTAGTTCGTTATTTGTGTGCTTTCACAGCTGTGAGTTCCATAAGGAAACAAGCTCTTTTTTTAAATGACGAAGTCGTTTTTGGTCAGTTAATAATTTGTTGGCTTTTTTCGCTTCCTTTTTATTGTCATTGGTACGGCCTGGCTTATCATGTGTATGTCCATTGTTCACGCAATTTTTTTCGTAAAAAAAAAGGTGCATTACAATTGCATATTTATGTCCATGCTCCGTCCAGGCGTTGACCCACGTCTAATACTTGATTGAAAAACACTAGCGTGTGTCTAGATTTAGCGTGCGTCGTATCACACACACTCCATGTGTTTGGTGGGTACTTAAAAGTGAATCACTGGGGGTATTTTTTCCGGGGATATTTCTTCCGAAGGATATTTTTTCCGAAGGATATTTTTCTGGGGGTATTTCTTCGGGGATATTTTTTCCTGGGATATTTTTTCCGATTATCGTGAAAAGAGGCTACAAACAGCTAAACAGAAAGTAAATGGTGGAGCAAACGAAAGCTTGTTAACATAAATTTGACACATAACATAGGCCTATATATTTTTTTTTAAATCTAAAATAAGAAAAAGGCCAGCAAAGAACATTAGTACGTCACACAAAAGGCAAAAAGCACAACTTAGCCAAGTGTGGAACATTAACAGATTTTTAAGGAGCACCCGGATTTTTAAGGAGCATTAACAAATGTGGTATCGTCATTAAAATAAAAACTAAATAAGTTTGAAATAAAGATCTGTTCGCTCCTCCTACCATAGGCCCAAAGCCTGTTTCCTAGTAAGAATGACGTATCTTTAGCAGCATTCCTGAAGTCACGAAAATGACGAATTCCCAACATTAGGAGGGTTTCAAATTTGGGGCGGCGCATGTGCAAATGCTTCATGAGCTTTCACATTGTAAGAATGACGAATCTTTAGCTGCATTCTGAAGTCATGAAAATGACGAATTATCAACATTAGGAGGGTTTCAAAATTGGGGCACTTGTCCAAATTCTTCGTCAGCTTTCACATTGTGATAATGACGAATTGTTTTCAGCACTTCTGGAAATGAGGTATTGGCAACATTAGAGAGGTCTCAGCGGTATGAATGCTTTACGAGCTTTTATATTAAGAGAATGACGAATTGTTAGCTACATTTCTGAAAATGAGGAATTGAACATATTATAGGGATATGAGGGGTGGAAATGCTTTATGAGAATGATGAATTGTTAGCTGCACTCCTGAAAATGATAAATTTACAATAATAAAGGGGAGTGCAAATACTTTTAGTATACGCGCTGTTAGCGACAAAAAGTGCCAAAACATTTCAGTTCCGGCAACAAGCTCCATATTGTACATGGAAACTGTACACCCATTGTAGTTTCCAAATCCACCGGGAGACAATCCCGGAAGTGACGACGTAATCCGTGCTGACGTCATCAAAATGGTTACCATGCGACGTACTAAATGTCTATTATCACCGGAACTAATCGATCAACCCTAACGTGTGACCTATTGTTGGAAATATAATTTAATTTGCTAAAAGAAATGCGTGAACAAAGTAAGCCATAGATCTATCAATTTTGGTTTAATTCGAAGAAAAGCATAATACGACTGCTGTGTGATATGCTAATTCTCAATTTTCTCCGGAACTAATCAAACAATCTTTCCGAGTGAATTATCGTTGGAAAGGTAATTTAACCTGCTAAAAGAAATACCAGAACAATGTATGCCGTAAATCTATCAGTTTCTGCGTAATTTGAAGGAAAACACATTATAACGTCCGAAAAATGGCCACCTTACGATATATTAAATCTCATGTATCTCCGAAACTAATAGATCAATCTTGTATTTTAACCTATCGTTGGAAAGCTAATTTAATTTGTTAAAAGTATTGCCAAAACATTGTTTGCCGTATGTATGTTAGTTTTTGTTTAATATATAGAAAAACATATTACAGTATCATAAAAATGACCGCCACGCGATATACTAATCTGTAGTATCTCCGGAACGAATATATCAATATTATCCTGCGACCCATTGTTGGAAATAAATTTATTTTGCCAAAAAAACTGCAAGGAGCCGGAAGCCTCTTTTGTTTCGTGTCGTAAGCCTATTTTGTCTAATTTGAAGGAAAACATAATATACACATAATTATTGCCACTTTAAATGTGTAATTAAAGTTAGTTTTATTCTGAATTTTGTTACCTATAATGTATTCACTTGTGCTGCAATTGATAACATAGATCATAACACAGCCTTCAGTACATCGGCGAACTCATTTCATGAAACAGGTATGTCTCATCTTTCACCCACCAGAAGGTATGTCTGTGACAACCAGTGTCAACCTAGAACAATTGAAGAATAAAGCAGAATAGGCTTGCGCGAGTCCTCAACAAGACTAAATGTTCATGTGATGCACCGTTACTAATGGTAAATTACACCAGCGAAGTAAAAATCATTGATGCACCCGTGGAAATGATGGACTGGTCAGAATCCACCAGAAGCAAGGCTGACCATGAAGGTAAAGTGTTACCCTGGGTAACCTTTTATTCCCGTCAAAACATAAGTTTCAAAGGTAAATGCACTTCAGTTCTGCTTCCACTACTAAGATATGACGTGATTCCTCATCCGTGGTTCGCCGTGCCATGAACATTATAATAAGTATTCTTAAGAAGATTAATCCATCACAGACACCAGTTTAAAGCCGATCAACCATCACAAAGCTGCACATAGAAATGGCTGTAATTTCAATGACTGGTTGCGAGTTAGCAGGTAGTGACTAGAATGAAAACTTTGTTCAAGCCTGTGTTGCAACACCAGGAAGGGTAGACGGCTTGCTGAAGTCATCGCATGCAAAACAAAATAGGTACGCACACAAGGTTAGAATCGCAGGCCATCATATTCTGCAGAATGAGGTTATCAGAATCAGGGTAATGACATGACAGTTCACAGTCGTTTAAGGGGAGGCAACAAGAATCGGGTGAATTAATATTCTAGGATGGATGACAACTGCTGGGGTAACGTAGCCTCTATAGACTTGCAAGTATATTAAGCGAGGTACTAGATTCACATTAATCAATGACTTTCCTGTACACTTCCGTGTGCCTGTCAAGGCCACTGCTCAAGTGACGCACTGTGAACATTACGACACAGCTTTAATAATATACCGTTCCCAAAAGAACCAGCTCAGTAATAATCATATCAACATTGTGTTTTCCTTCACATTAAACAAAAACTAAAATATTTATGGGATACATTGTTCAGGCATTTCTAAAGATTAAATTATTTTTCCAACGATAGGTCGCAAGATAAGATTGATCAATTAGTTCCAGAGATACACGAGATTTAGAATATTGCATGGACGCCATTTTGAGGACGTCAAAATGTGCTTGCCTTCAAATTACGCAGAAACTAATAGATTTACAGCGTTCATTGTTGCGGCATTTATTTTAGTAAATTAAATTACCTTTCCAACGATAGGTCGCATGAAAAGATTGATCGATTAGTTCCAGAGATAATTGAGAATTAGTATATCGCACAGCAGTCATATCATGTTTTTCTTCAGATTAAACCAAAACTAACAGATTTATGGCATATATATTGTTCAGGAATTTCTTTTAGAAAATTAAATTATATTTCCAACAATAGGTCGCACGATAGCATTGATCAATCAGTTCCGAAGATAGTAGAGACTTAGTACATCGCGTGGTGGCCATTTTGATGACGTCTTCACAGCTGAACGTCGTCACTTCCGGGAGTGTCTCCTGGCGGATTTAGAAACTACAATATGTGAGCAGCTTGGATGTGCAATATGTAGCTTGTTGCCGAAACTGAAATGTGTTTGCACTAACAGCGTGGACTATTTATGAGCATTCAAATTGTGAGAATGACGATTTGTTAACTTCATTCCTGAAAATGACGAATTAGCAACATTAGAGAGGTCTCAGCGGTATGAATGCTTTATGAGCTTTCACATTACGAGATTGGCAAATCTTTAGCTGCACTCCTGAAATTGAAGAATTAGAGGGGTCTGAGGGGTACTTCATGAGCTTTGACATTAAGAGAAATACGAATCTTTAACAGCACTTCTGAAGTCGTGAAAATGACAAATTAGAAACAGTGGGTTTTAAAATTGGAGCACTCGTACAATTGTTTCACGGGCTTTCACATTGTGAGAATGAACCTGCATGAGCACTCCTGGTGTCATGAAAATTAAGAATTATCAACATTAGGAGGGTTTCAAAAATTGGGGCGATTCTGCAAATACTTCATGAGCATTCACATTGTGATAATGACGAATCTTTAGCTGCACACATGAAAAAGACGAATTAGCAAAATTAGGGGGGGGGGTCTCAAAATCAGGAGCACTCTTGCAATGCTTTATGATCTTTAACATTGTGAAAAGCATGAATCTTTTGCTGCACTCCTAAAAGCGTGAAAATGACGAATTAGCTACACTAGGAAGGTTTTAAAATCTAGGGGCACCCCTTTAAATGCTTCAGGAGCTTTCATACTGCGAGAATGATGAATCTTTAGCTGTACTCCTAAATGCATGAAAATGACGAATTAGCAACTTTGGGAGGACCAACCTCGGAGGCACGCCTGAAAATGCTTTATGAGCTTTTACTTTGTGAGAATGACGAATCGTTAGCTACACTCCTGATGGCATGAAAATGACGAATTAGGCTAACAACATTGGGAGTTCCAAATTCGGAAGGCACTGCTGCTAATGCCGTACGGGCTTTTACGTTGTGTGAAATGACGAATCGTTAGTTACACTCCTGCCTGAAGGCATGAAAATAAAGAATTAGCAACATTAGGGGGTCCCAAAATCGACGGTCACTCATGCAAATGCTTTGAGCTTTCACATTGTAAAAGCTATCAAATGTTTTCAGAGCCTGAAAATGACAAGAGCTAACAAATGTTTTCAGAGCTGTGAAAATGACGAATTAAAAACTTTATGGGGGTTCAAAATTGGGGATATTCCTGCAAATGCTCTATGAGCTTTCACATTGTGAGAATAGCGAATCGTTAGCTGCACTCCTGAAGACATGAATTAGCAACATTTCAGGGGACTAAAAATTGAGGGTCACTCCTGCAAATGTTTCATTAGCGTTCACATCGTGAGAATGACGAATCGTTAGCTGCACTCCTGAAGCCATAAAAATGACAAATTAACAACATTAGGATGTATCAAAATCGAGGGTCACTCATGCAAATGCTCTATGAGTCACCACATTGTGAGAATTTCGAATCGTTAGATGCACTCCTGAATGCGTTAAAACGTCGAATTAACAACATAAGGGGGGAGGGTGTAGAATTGAGGCACTCCTGCAAATGATTCATGAACTTTCACATTGTGAGAATGACGAATCGTTAAGTGTACTTCTGAAGGCATGAAAATAATGAATTAGCAACATTATGAGGTTTTCAAAATTAGGAGGCCCTCGTGTAATTACTTTATGAGCTTTCAGATTGTGCGAATGACGAGTCCTTAGAAGCATTCCTGGCGGCACGAAAATGACGAATGAAGGCAATTTCAAAATCGAGGAGCACTCATGCAATTGGTTTAGCATTCACATTTTGAGAATTGGCGAATCTTTAGCTGACTCTTGAAGGCATAAATATACAACATTAGGCGGTCTTAAAACCAGTGGTGCGAATGCTTTATGAGCTTTCCTATGCATTTTCAGCATTCGAAAACTCATAAGGCGTTTTTCAGGGTTCCCAAATTGAAGACACCTTAATGTTGCTGTTTGGTCATCTTGATACCCTTCAGGAGTACCCCTAATGAAGCACTTTCATCATTTTCAATATGTGGAAGTTTAGAAAGCATCTGCAGGTGTGCCTGACCTCCTACAGTTTCGACATGCGAAAGTATGTAAAGCATTTGCTCACTTGGTACTTCCTAACCTATGCAATTTCTAGCGTGCGAAAGCTCGTAAAGCATTTTTCACGGTACCCGATTTGAGGACTCTATACCGTTGATTTTTCAGGAGTGTGCCCGACCTCTAAAATGTGTCACATGTGAAAGGTCATACAGCATTTGCTGAACTTGGCACCCCTAACTTATGAATTTCAGCATTCGAAAGGTCGTAAGACTCTTTTCAAGGTACCCGATTTGAGGAACCCCTAACGTCATTTTCATACCCTTTAGGAGTGCCCCTAATGCTTCAGCAGTCTCAATATGTGAAGTTTAGAAAACATCTACAGGTGTGCCTGACCTCCTCGATTTTCGGCATGAGAAAGCCCATAAAGCATTTGCTCATCTTGTTAGTGCCCTACTGACATATTTTCAACGTGTGAAAGTTGATGAAACTTTGCAAGGTACCCATTTTGGAACCCCCCACCCCCTCGCCACGTTGCCAATTCGTCATTTTCATGCCTTCAGGAATGCAGCTAACGATTCGTCATTCTTACAATGAGCAAGCTCGTAAAGCATTTGCAGGGGTGACCCCTGTTCTTGAACCCAATTCTAATCTTGCTAATTCGTCAAATTTCGCGCTCTGACGCATTTGAGAGTTCTTACAATGTGAAAGCTCATAGAGCTTTTGCAGGAGTGCCCTGATTTTGAGACGCCCTAATGTTGCTAATTGGTAACTTTCATGCCTTCAGGAATGCAGCTAACAATTCGTCGTTCTCACAATGTGCAAGCTCATGAAGCATTTACAGGAGTTTTCCATGATTTTGAGATCCCCCAATGTCACGAATGCTTCATTTTCATGCCTTCAGGAGCGCAAGATCGTCATTCTCGAAACGTGAAAGCTCATAAAGCATTTGCACCGCTGGTTTTAAGACCGCCTAATGTTGCTAATCCATGCCTTCAAGAGTGCAGCTAACGCCATTCTCAAAATGTGAAAGCTAAACCAGTTGCATGAGTGCCCCTCGATTTTGAAATTGCCATAATTCGTCATTTTCGTGCCTCCAGAACTGCTTCTAAGGATTCGTCATTCTCACAATCTGAAAGATCGTAAAGTAATTACATGAGGGCCTCCTAATTTTGAAAGCCTCGTAATGTTGCTAATTCATTATTTTCATGCCTTCAGGAGTACACTTAACGATTCCTCATTCTCACAATGTGAAAGTAGTTGAATCATTTGCAGGAGTACCCCAATTCTAAACCCCCTCCCCCTATGTTGTTAATTCGACATTTTAATGCATTCAGGAGTGTATCTAACGATTCGAAATTCTCACAATGTGGTGACTCATAGAGCATTTGCAGGAGTAACCTTCGACTTTGATACATCCTAATGTTGTTAATTTGACATTTTTATGGCTTCAGGAGTGCAGCTAACGATTCGTCATTATTACGATGCGAACGCCGATGAAGCATTTGCAGGAGTGACCCTCAATTTTTAGACCCCTGTAATGTTGCTAATTCATGTCTTCAGAAGTGCAGCTAACGATTCGCCATTCTCACAATGTGAAAGCTCATAGAGTATTTGCAGGAATGACCCTTGTTTTTGAATCCTCTGTAATGTTGCTAATTCGTAATTTTTCGTCACTCCTTAACATTTGAGAGTTCTCACAATATGAAAACTCATGAACCATATGCAGGAATACCCCCAATTTTGAACCCCCATAAAGTTGCTAATTCGTCATTTTCAGGCTCTGATAGCATTTGATAGCTTTTACAATCTGAAAGCTCATAAAGCATTTGCACGAATGGCCCTCGATTTTGGGACCCCCAAATTCTTCATTTTCATGCCTTCAGGAGTGTAGCTAACGGTTCATCATTTCTCACAACGTAAAATCTCATATGGCATTTGCAGGAGGTGCCTCCTGAATTTGGAACTCCCAATGTTGCTAATTCTTCATTTTCATGCCATCAGGAGTGCAGCTAACGTTTCGTCATTCTCACAAAGTAAAAGCTCATAAAGCATTTGCAAGCGTGCCTCCGAGGTTGGTCCTCCTAATGTTGTGAATTCGTCATTTTCATGCCTTTAGGAGTGCAGCTAAGATTCATCATTATAACAATGTGAAAGCTCATGAAGCATTTGCAATTTTTGAAACCCTCCTATTGTTGATAATTCTTCATTTTCATGGCACCAGGAATGATCATGCAGGTTCTTCATTCACACAATGTGAAAGCCCGTGAAGCAGTTGCAGGAGTGCTCCAATTTTAAAACCCACTATTTCTAATTTGTCATTTTTACGACTTCAGGAGTGCAGCTAAAAATTCGTCATTCTCATAATGTGAAAGCTCATGAAGCACCCCTCAGACCCTCTGATTCATTAATTTCAGAAGTGCAGCTAAAGATTCGCCATTCTCAATATCTGAAAGCTCATAAAGCATTCATAGCGTTGAGACCTCTCTAATGTTGCTAATTCGTCATTTTCAGGAGTGAAGTTAACAAATCGTCATTCTCTTAATTTGAACGCTCATAAAGTATTTGCACTCCCCTTTAATATTGTTAATTTATCATTTTCAGGAGTGCAGCTAACAATTCATCATTCTCATAAAGCATTTTCACCCCTTATACCCCTTTAATATTTTCAATTCCTCATTTTAAGGAATGCAGCTAACAATACGTCATTCTCTTGATGTAAAAGCTCATAAAGCATTCATACTGCTGAGACCTCTCTAATGTTGCTAATTCCTCATTTCCAGAAGTGCTGAAAACAATTCGTTATTCTTACAATGTGAAAGCTCATGAAACATTTGCACAAGTGCCACCCCAAATTTGAAACCCTCCTAATGTTGTGAATTCGTCATTTTCGTGAATTTAGGAATGCTGCTAAAGCTTCGTCATTCTTACAATGTGAAAGCTCATGAAGCGTTTGCACAAGTGCTGCCCCAATTTTGAAACCCTCCTAATGTTGTGAATTCGTCATTTTCATGACTTCAGGAATGCAGCTAAAGATTCGTCATTTTCATAATGTGAAAGCTCATATAACATTTCACTCCTGAGTCCCCTTTAATATTGACAATTCGCCATTAAAGCTCATACAGCATTTGCATTCCTGAGACCCCATTAATGCTGACAATTCGTGATTTTCATAAGTGCAGCTAGCAATTCGTCATTATCACAATATGAAAGCTCATAAAGCGTGTTCACCCCTGAGACCCTGTAATGTCACCAAGTTGTCATTTTCAGGAATGCAACTAACGATTCGTCATTATATCATAAAGTGAAAGCTCAAAAAGCATTTTCACGACTCCCCCAAGTTTTGCTAACCCCCATAATGTTGCTAATTTGTCATTTTTACACTCTGAAGTGCTCGAGAGCATCTTAGACTTCTCAAAATACTGAAACTCAATAAGCATTTGGGACCCCTCTAAAATCTAACAATGCGAAAAGGCATTTGCACGACCCATGACCCCTCACGACCTTACAGTTGCTAATTTGCCATTTTCACGCTCTGAAAGAGTTCGAGAGTTCTCACAACGTGAGAGCACATATAGCAATTTGCACGACCCCCCCCCCCCCTCCCAGTTTTGGGACCCCTAAAATTCTGATTATCTACCATCGCCACGCTTCGAAACATTACGGATTTTTCACAATATTAAAGCCCATGAAGCATTTACAAGATTGCCTGACCCATCGTGACCCGGTAAGTCCTGAAAAATGATAATTCGTCATTTTCACACTCTGAAAGCCTTCGAGAGTTCTCATAATGTGAAAGCTTGAAAAGCATTTTCAAGAGTGCTTGACCCTGGTGCGACCTTGCAGTCAGGCTCTGAAGCGCTCGAGAGTTCTCACAATGCGAAAGCTCAAAAAGCATTTTCACGACCCTCCCAATTTTGGGAGCCCTCAATACAGTTGTTAACCCTTTAAGTGCTACGTTAATTGTATATCTCCACAAAAGCAGGGGTAACCTGGACGGGACTCGAACGAGCAACTTGAAGGAGCTCTCTAAAGTGAGGCGCACGCCTCTATACCAACTCAGTCACGGCCGTCTCTAGAGTCGGCTTAAGGGAACCTAGTATTGTTGTCATTTCTCCATTGTTGCCCATCTCGCGCATAGTTTGGATTCTGTTTTTAATACTTAAACCTGTGCTTGTGTTTGGCTCGAGTTTGCTCGAGCATAGCACTTAAAAGGTTAATTCATCATTATCACACTTTGACGCGCTCGAGTGGATTTTAAAGTTCTCACAATGGAAAGCTCAAAGAGCATTTGCACTAACCTTCTAATTTGAGACCCCTTCGTTTTGTGAATGTTGTTAATTATTCATTTTCACGCTTTGGTGCATTCTAGGTTCTCACAATGTGAACGCTCACGAGGCATTTGCACGACCCCTTGGAAAATAGCGTCACATGGGCGCTGCCATCTTGGCTATGACGTAATTTCCGGTTCGCACGGGCGCGGCTTTCTTAGCTATGATGTCACTTCCGGTTCAAATGGGTGCCGCTGGGAGGTAGCAAAGGACTCAAAAAGCCCCTTCCACCCTCCTCCAGATTGACGAAAAGGAGACCGCCGAAGTGGATGACGGCACTTCTGGTTCACATGGACGCCGCTAAAGTGGCTATGGCCGCAATTCCGGTTCGCACTGGCGCTGCCGAAATGGATGACGTCACTTTCGGTGTGCAGGAAACCTCCCAAGTAAACTCCCACTCAAGTAAACCTCACAGTCGAGAAAACCTCACACAGTCGAGAAAACCTCTCACTCAAGTAAACCTCCCACTCGAGAAAAACTCCCACTCGAGTAAACTTTACAGTCAAGAAAACCTACCCCACTCAAGTAAACCTCCCACTCAAGTCAGTGAGGTAGGTTTACTTGAATGGCGGTTTACTTGAGAGGGTTCCTTGTGGAGGTGGGGGTAAGTGTCGCAAATCCTCACTACATCTTAACGTGTTTTTGACAAAAGTGGTACCACTTCATATAAAATGTTATTGTGCCGTACCAAATTTTGTGAACTGATAGTGTTCGATATGAGAGACCCAACGATAAGTATCCGCATATTCCACTTTCGCTTTTAATAAACGCAGCCGTTTGATTCATTGTGTGAAATATTTTCACCAAAATGTTTGGCGATCTGCAACGGCCGCTAGACTACACTTCTTCCGAGATTTCTAACTGAGACGCAAAGTAGAATATTGTAACCTAATACGGTCATTATTACGTAGGCCATCATTGCATTGAATTGTCCCAGTGAAACACTCGACGTCAACCACACACTATTTAAATTAATTTAGTCAAGGAAACGCATTTCTTACATTGTTGAAAATTTCTACGACAAGCCGCGGTGTCTTTCCCCACTGTGCGAGATATGCAGTTCGGTTGACTGGGGCCCAGACGGTAAGGTGGATGTAGGAACAATATTATAACAATGTAAGGCTGAGTGCGATGGTATGCACAGTTTCTAGTACAGTAAATGCACCTATCCATTGGGGATAATGGCTATCCCTTAAATGCAGTAGCCACGTGGTTTATTTGGAAATCCCTCCCACCCCCCTCCTCCTATTGTGGTTACTTGTGGCCGAAAGCCGACCTCTCTCCCCCCCCCCCCCCCGAATCATGGCCCCCAATCATCCTTTTTTTTCTCTTCAAGCAATTCATTTTTTTACAATTTGTGGTGTGAACACTATGTGTCCTACTTATGCTGAAACCCAAGCATAAAAAAAACAAGTGCTAATATCTGCATGTTTGCTTTCTGTTTCAGGTCTTCTAACAGATTTGTCTGGATCGTAGACTTGGACAATAGTATTTATATCTGCCACGAACTTAGCTGCTTCTGCTCTTATGATCGTATTTTACAGTGAAAGAAAGAAAGAAAACGAAAGAGACTGATTGCGGACATCCCCGAAATGGAGAAATGGGTCTGCATCGAACAAGGAAAACAAGAAACAGATTTGAAAGTCATTACTTCCTAAAACAAATCTGTATTAATAAAAGTTATAATATTCATCATTGAGAACCACAAAAAGAGAGCTAAAAGCAGTGAACAAAGAAACGGACAACAACTCGAGCTTAACAAAATAATTTCCTGTAATGAAATTGCGTTGATAAACTAAATCTACTCAAAAACAAAACTTGTTAAGGATTCCCTCCAAGCTTTTCTGCCGTGTGAAGTCGTGATATCAAACGCCAAGCTCTTTTGCCAAGCTAATCCCGCCGAGTAATAGTTCGAAAGTTAAATGAACTATATGAAAATTGCTTACTGAACAATTTTCAAGTATTTCATTTAACGGTTGAAGTCTTAGTCGGTGAGATTGGCTTGGCGAAAGAGCTTGGCGTTTGATACCACGACTTAACGGGGTCGAAGAGCTTGGTGGGAATCGTTACCAAGTTTTGTTTTGGAATCTTATTGATCCAAATTGATGAAATCCATTTTTTTTTTTTAGCAATTTTGAGATGGACACACCAATTTAGTTTTCTGGTCAATTTGTTTTTTCATGGAAGAATTTATTTTCGTGAAACAAAAATGGCGTTGGCCAGTAACTAGGCAAATTTCAACGGTATTCATTCGCGTCGTGTTTTCAACAAGAAACAGTCAGCTGTGTCACAAACTGTGTCTTTTATGTTGTCAGGCAACCAAAGTCCCCCGATCAAACAAGTTTCAGCCTTTTCCGTCGCATTGTTATTTATCCTTAGATGGCTGAAAATAGCCAAACTATACCTTAGCTGTAAAGACACAAAGTATCTAGTGGTCGCCATGATCTTCTATTTTATTTGGATGTTATCGTTTATCTTGGCGGGCGACAACAATGGCGTAGGTCTTGATAATGTTGCTCATGGAGAGTTCTGAAAAGGATAAATTAACCTGCATTGAAAAAAAGATTGTACAAAATAATCTACTAGAATACATTTTTCTAGTTAACGTAAAAGTTTCAAACAAACCGAAAGATAACAGTAAAATCACAAAGAAATGGGGACATGTGGTTCTCTGAGCAGCACTGCTTTCAAGCCACAGCTCTAAAAATTAAATTAAGCCAAAAGCAACGTCATAACTAAAATGTCAACATGAATGACAATTATATTACAGCACAAGGAATCTGTGCGTGTAGGCAAAGCCACCCGAAACCCGAAAACAAAACATATTTTTTTTAATGGAGGTGAGTATCATTGCTATTATTATTTTCTGGTTTTGTGTAGCTTTGCTTGTACGCACAGATTCCTTGTGATGTAATGGTACTCTCGTTTATTTTCACGTTTTCGTTATAGAGTAGCTTTTAGCTGAATTTTAATTTTTATTGTTTTCAAATTTGAAAATAGTGCTCCGAAACGTCGCCTTTTCTTTGCGTTTTTTACTGCAATACTTCCGGCTTATTTGAAACTTGATAAGTACTTCCGGGTTTTTTTTTTATTATGGTTAGTAAAACGTCGTAATGTTGAACGTAGGAGATTCCGAAAACGGAGAAATGAAAAACATATCTGAAAATCATTTTTTAATATATATATAAAATGAAGCATTTCTCACCCCAAAAAAATATTACTCACCCCACAAAATATTACTCACCAAAGAAATGTGTTCCCAGTAACTTATTCGATTTAAACCAGCAGCCTGAAAAATTTTTTCTAAAATTCTAACAAAAACGAAGTTTTCCCGAATGCTTCACTCTTTTTCGGTGACCGTACGTAGTAGGACGTGTGAGAGGTCAGTTTCTAGGTGGGGGGTTCGGGGCACGTTTGAAGAGGTAGTTCAGGATATGACTGGGGGAGGTGCGTATTGAAGAAAAGGGTAAAATTTTTCGTGCCATCGTTGGTCCAGGGACGTAACCTTTACGTCCCTGGTTGGTCCTGTCCATAAGCTCATTTACTATTACGTTTGATAATCTAGTAGTGTGGACAATAATTTAGCTCACATAAACGTAATGCCCTCATGACAAGACAAAGTGCCTCTTTTTGTAAAAAAAAAAAAATGGCCACTATTTGCTGGAGTGGTGGTTAAAAGGGCAAAATCGGCTAATAAAGTGCTGCAAAGAGGGGAAGAAAGTTCCAGGGACGTGCTCACAGGGGAAGCAGAGGGAGCTCGAGCCCATGCCCTCATGGCAAAGTGCCCCTTTTTTTCTGAAAAAAAAGAGCCCTTTTTATGGGAGCGGTGGTGTAAACGAGCCTAAAAAACGCAAAAAAAGGACAATAACTGCTACGAAAGTGGTGCAAAGAGGCACAGAAATGGTTAAAAAAGAGGTTAAAATACCAAAAAAAAAAAAAGGTCCCCCAGAAAAAAGTAAGTTTGGCCCTGCCCTCTCGGGGACCTGTGCACGTCCCTGGAGGAACCGGTACGATCTAAGAAAGAAGGGCAAAAAAGGGTAATAATACCCCAAGAGAAAAAAGACCCCAGAAAAAAAGTAAGTTGCCTCTTCCCTCCCGGGGGCCTGTGCACGTTCCTGAACGTAATAAACGTCAGGTGCCGTACAATTCCTCAATTCCAACATTACAAGTAGATAGAGCGCAGTGTTGTGGCGACATAGGGCCTATCTCGCCAGTTTAATCCAGTTGCCGAACGCACCGTGCTTACCCGAATAAGGGAACGAGCAGACGTCATGATTTTCACATAAGGCAGTCCGTCATTATTCATGATCTTTTTATAAGCCGCTTTCGAAAGTAACTTGCCAAGAGTCAAAGACCGTTGCTACGTGTGACGCTGTAACACGAGTGGCATGCAACGTTAATTCGTCGATTTGAGTTGAACGACTAGCATGTAAATAGATGGTAAATTGGGAATGAAGAAATAAGATTTCAATTGTCAGCAGTCATGCGAAAATTACAAACTATTCCCCGCACTGGTTATGCACTGTGGTGAATTTCGGGATTTCTGGTCGCAGTTCAAGTCGACTAGTTGGCTGGCTTGCCAAGTAGGTTGAAGGTAAGGTTGGTAGAAAGTAAGGAATTTGTTTCGTGTTTGAATGGGCGACTAGCTAAATGATGGAAAATGACGCTGGTCTATAGAGCAGTGACACGACGTAGTATTATTGTATATATAACTATGCTGGAGCCTTAATCGGTTAGCTGCAAGGGGCACTGCAGAGAGAAACAGAAGGGCGTCATACTGAAGCCGATGCTGTGAAGACTGATTTCTTAGACCTAAGACGCGCGATTTTTGTTATTGGAGAAAACATCGTTATTTTAAGCCTAAGAAATCCGCTCTTTAATTGTTTTTCCCTCCATTTTTATGTAGTGCACCTTGTAGTTATGCCCTCCAAAACCCATATTGGTGACAATATGGCGGCAAATGTCACTGCTCTATTGGCATAGCCCAAACTAGTTTTTGAACACATGGCTAACTTCTTTGGTAGAAATAAACCTGGAGTAAGAATATAAACAAATACCCGTCGTACGTCCCAGGGACTGCATGAAAGTAGTTAACGTGTAATCAGAAGACCCCGGGTGCGATTCCCAGCCATATAATGACACATGATACTTTTTTCGTCTAAATGGCCACATTGTGATGTATGTGGTTACAACCACTGAGGTGGGTACCACCATTATTAGTTTCCATACATACTAACGTTAACTAGGTGGTATTTTAGTCGCCACTCCTCTGTATAACTCTTAACTTTTTTTTAGAGAGGGAGCGGCGCTCCCTTACTTTATTTTGAAAATAAAATATTGTGTGCTTTTTATGCCAGGCAGCCTGCTTTCAAGGCAGCGACAGAGGACCAGGGCGATACGCGAACTATCTCTAGAGAGTAGAGAAAGAGCCTAGTCTGACGACATGCACTGCTTCCTATCTATCTCGTTGTTGCTAGGGCCGATTTAACTGTGTACCCATATATGAATTTTCATTTTGTTTTTGGTTTGCTTTTTATTACTAGGTTTTCTTTTATTGCGGGGGGGGGGGGGGGGGCGTGAAGAGCTCCCTTAGTTTTTTGTTTGCCACTACACCACTGGTAGTAGTGCTGTCCACCAGGTCACCATACTTCCTTAGTATAGAAGCACCCGCACTATTCATATGCTGCCTGTTACCCAATCTGTTACAGGCCTTCACATTTCTTCACATGCCCCTTTTGGCGTGGTAGCACACTGCATTTCAGTGGCGACGAGGATGTTGCTTTCAAATGCTTTAAAAATCATTTAAAATTCATTACTAATCCTAAATTTCGGTAATCTCAAACTGCAACAATGCTTTGGGGAACAGAATTAGTATTAAATGTAATTTAAAGCTAAATTAGCTTGTTGGGATTTGAAGGTTTCAACCGCTTATTATTATAGGTGAGATATTCTAGGGGCAGCTGGGGTCCAACTCTCGAAGCTTGTCGTATTGTTCAACGTGCACTGACTGACCTTTTTTGACGGGGAACAGACGAGGAACTCCAGGACTCTACTGACATTTTGTCAAGAGTCCGAAAGATATTTTGTTGCTCCAAGGTGACGAACAACATCATTTGGGATGAAGCAACTAATTTCATCACTAGTTTGCCACATTTACAGGACCCGTTGGCATAATGTCGAGGGTAGCGTGGTATTTTGAGAGCAAATTAGGGGCAATTGAGCATTAGGGGGAATTAAGGGGTAATTTATGGAGAATTTAGGAATTTAGGGGGAATTGAGAATTAGGGGGAATTTTCAGCATTAGGTTGCATATTTCATAATTTATCGAGGAAGTGTTTTGTTTACTCAAATAACAGTGAGTGTGGACATTGAATTTAAAATTAAACAGATGCTCTGCTATGCAGCCAAGTTTAGAACTTAAGAATTAGGCAGAAAACAGTTACTCCAAACAGTTAACAAATGTTTAAATATTTTTTTGATTAGCTATGAGAACTACTGCACTTGCAGTAGTAAGTTTGAATTTGGATGCATGTATGTTTAAAACTACTTACTGGTAAAATAGGTCACTATTATTCACTTAGTCATCTAGTGGGCCTAAGTTTGTCTATTTAGAAATTTTGCTGCTTAGAAATTGCTTAATCGTCTAGGAAAACTCTAGATGTGTAAATGTGTACCACTTTGGTGTGACGCTTTGTGTTGTAGTTTAGAGATAAATTATTCGCAGAGTTACGGGAGGGTGTTTCAGCTATGAAAGTTAGTATTGGCAACACTAATTTTGTGTGACCTAATTGGTTACGCTAACCATTGCTTGTTATTTAGAAGTGTTTATTATTGTTTGTATTGTTTTTCAGAAGCTTACGTGAGCTTGCAAATAGTGGTTTTGAAACTTAAAGATAAATTAAATTGTTGTTTAAAAGGGAAGCATATTTTTATGTAATTTAAACTAATTTTTTTTGCTTTTTTCCATCGCGTATGAGTGACGAAGAGGTAACTTTTAAGATTGGGAGCACTGGTTTCAGTGTAGAATTCATGTATAAATAGTGTAGATAGCCTAGATATCACATCACAATTTTTCGGCATTATTTCTGCAGATTATTTACAAATAAAACCAGCAGTGGCTACGCAAAGGACGCACAAAAAGTTCGTGGAATTCGATCCAGCGATTGAATCCTGGACGGTTTATCTCGACCGCGTAACGCAGCATTTTACTGCATTTGACATTGCCGACGACAAACACGTACCTATTTTGTTGGCTAGCATAGGTGTCAAGGCCTATGGCTTGCTCAGGAATCTCTGTACTCCTGGTACTCCTTTGAGCTAAACCCTAAAGGAAATAGATAATTAGTTAAAGGGGATTTTGGACTCCAAACCTAGTTTTATTTCTGAGAGAGTGGCCTATTTCGAGCATGAGCAGGCACCAGCGGAAATAGTTGCCACCTACATTAGTGAATTAAAAAGTTATCTTTCATTGTGAGCATGGTGACTTCTTAAAAAAGGACGAAAAGGACGGCGCATCATCCACCGGTTCGGATGGAAGCAGCGGGAGGCGGAGCATCCATACAGGATGCAGGAAGGCAGGATAATCTTGCAATGAAGAGCGGAGGGAGGCATCTTCCGTGACAGGTTCATAAGCAGATTACATAATGTAGAGACTCAGAAAGAGTTAATGACATTGGGCCCCAATTTTGTCACATTTGACAAAGCTTGTGAACCTGCTCTCACTGGCAAAGAGCCGAAATTAGTGTTTCTGGATTTCAGAGTTCACCCCCTCAGTAAAAAAATAAGTTTCTTAGGAATAAGAACGAAATTATGTGCTTTTGTTGTCGATATCCTACTCACATCTTTTCTGAGTACACATAGAAAAATAATTATTGCTCAGTTTACAGGGAAGTATGACATTTAAAGCACGTCTGCAAGTGAGTACACCAGGCACTAACTGCGTACCTTCCACTGCTCCTAAACTAAAATCGGTATCCTCGAATGGTAAAACGTAACAGCATAAATAATCGAGAAATTTAGGTTGGAATGCCACTTGTAGTGAGTGAGAGGAGATTTTGTTGCCTGGAATTAGCACAATGTCTTGTTGTAACGTCAACATTAACAAATATTGTGTACTGCGAGTTAAACAGTCACAAGTTACCATTGGAAGATGATTTTGGTTGTGAATCACCTTTGATTCCAATTGGTTGGTATAAGTCATATTTTTTCTAACGTTAAGTTAAGCCGAACTTCCATCACGTTGAAGTCTTGGGTGGGCTAGGTCGTTAAACTGAACAGCCAAACTGAAACTCTTGAGTTCAATAGTAGCAACAGGGAGTCTTGTGAAAGGTTGGATTAAGAAGTTTAAGCTTGAATCAGTTATTTAGTGCTGATGTAAATAAGCCTGATTTTGTTACAGATAGCGAACATTACGTATCTGACTGTAAGGTTTTGAATGGCTTCTCAAGTTGTCCAAACCCGGTCTCGGAATGTTTAAAGACTTCAAAGGCAGACTAAAACGTAAAGCTGATGCTAAGCCAAAGCTCTGTTAGGCTCGTCCTGTGTCCCTAGTTGTTACATGCAGGTATAAGGCTGAAACTGACCGACAAGTTTGGGAGGGGATCTTGAAACCCAAGGATTGTGATACTTGGGCTACTTCCATTGTACTTGTCTTCAACAGAAATTATAGCATAAGGGTCAACCCAGAGTAGGAAACTGAGTACTTCCCCCTACCTAGGGCGGAAGACCTGTTTAGCAAGTTTTCTGTGAGTGACAAATTCTCACTTATTGATCTATCAGATGCATTTCTGCAGATGGACCTCGACGAATCCATCTTACATCCAATGCTTACAATATACACATGTCAGTTATTCCAGTGGCAAAAAGGTTCCCACTTGGGATACCTAGTGCTCCTGGAATTTCATAAAACATATGGAACATGTCCTGCATGGAATTCAAATCACAGCCTTTTTATGACGACATCCTCGTGTCAGGAAGAGGTTGGAAGCACAGTGCTACTTTAGTTAAAGTATGCTCTGTCTTGCTAAATATTTGAGTAAAAGTCAAAAAGACAAAGTGTAAACTTAACCAGGACAAGATTAAGTAACTGGGCTTTCAAATAGATAAGAATGGTATGTCAAACCTTCCTGAGGTATTGGATGCAATTCAGATAGCGCCGTCATCTCAACACGTTTCGGAATTCAAATCTTACTTGGATTTACTTACTTGGATTTACGAACCAGTATTCGATATTTGTCTCTCATCTTGCATCTCTGCTCCCTCCCCGAAATAAGCGTTTGTCTCCTAATACACCCTGTCACTGGACCAAACAGTATTAAAAGGCAGAGTCCAACGCAAAAAAAAAAGCGTTTCTGGAATCTAAGGCTTGGACTCATTATCACCCTCACTTGTCACTAAAATTAGTGTGTGATGTGTGTCTCATGGCGGTAGGCACTTTATTGTTGCGTACTATGACGAATGGCGAAGGTAAGCCTACTGCATTTGTTTCACGGCGACTAAGGAAAGCTGAACTTGGCTCCGCACAATATGATCGTGAAGCACTGTCAATTGTCTTGGGTGAAGCATTTCCATCAATACCTTTAAGGAAGAAAGTTCATTTTGCAAACTGATGTTTGTCAGCAGGGTAGCTATTCCTCAAATGGTGGCCGTGCATGTTCAGCATTGGGTGTTGTATTTGAACAGCAATGAATTTGAGCTACAACACGTCTCAGGCAAGCAGAATTTAATAGGTGACTATTTACATTTGAATGATCAATGTGTTTACTGTTTTATATCAGTAATAGATTTAAAAAATTTGGTATCTGCCTGTTGTTGAAAACGTAACAAATATTTAATATTTATTATGGGAGATAAGTTGTACATAAAAGGTTTATTAATATTGTACATAGGTTTTGGCATGTGCTGCACAAGTGTTAAATGTCACCTCATTCTTCGGATGGGTGACTGATGTATGGGGTTACTGCTGCTAAGGTGGGTACCAGCAATGTTAATTGCCATACATACTACCGCTAACCAGGTGACATTTTAGTTGCCACATCTCTACATAACTACTTTTGTGGTGATGTCCACCAGGCCACCATGACTCCTATTGCTTAATATAAAAAGGGGCAGGGCCGCTTGTCAGCTGCTGCCTGTTACCCAATCTGTTACACAGCTGGTAGATGTGTCCGTTCTTCACAAGCCTTTTGGAGTGATAACCCACTACACTTCACACTTACTGGCTGAAACTGCAGTTATACCAGAGGCTACAATGGGTGTTTGTGTATAACCTCTTGGATGGTTCACATCTGCACCTCTAGCAATATAAATATGTAGAGATTCCATTTTAGTTTTGGAAACTCGTTCCAGGACAAAATACCAATTCAATTAATTTGAAATCAACTTGGAAGCTTTACTTGTTCTCTATAATTTGTCTAACTTAACTTGTGAAAGATTTTATTCTACAAGGTTTGTGTAAAGAGGTAATGCGTCGTAGTAATTCGGATAATGAGTATCACCATCTCTGATTAAATTTACAAACTATGCAAAATTCGTTGTTTTTCATGCCGTTCGTAAATTCCATCATAGGTGTACGGCCACACCAGGTAGCATTGTGGAAGAGGATTAGTTAAATATTGCAAACGCGGAGTTGAATTGCTTAGATTTAAAATAAATTTCTTTCGCTCCGCCTACAATAGGCCCAAAGCCTGTTTCCTAGTATTTAATTAAGCTTTTCCACATACATTTCCGTAAAGTGGTGAAGACATCCTGTAGCAATGTAATAATCTTTCATTTAATTTTTTTTTTAGAAATCCAAATATGACCAAGAGATCAACAAACGAAAGAGTAACACAACCATTAACTACAAATGTAGGGTCGAGTCATCTTCACCTCCGTCTTTCGTCACCTCCATTACGAAGTGACGTGGACGGAGGGTGGGCCTGGGTCGTGTTAGCCACCGCCCTTCTGACCAGAGTCGTGCAAGGTGGACTCTTCTGGTCAATGAACTTTTATTTCGTTGCTTTTCACGACGCCTTTGGAGAAAGCAGAACATACACCTCCTTGATTGGGGCTCTAGCCTTCGCTTCCTTCCACTCATCATGTAAGAGAAATATAGTATTTTTACATTTAGACTCACAGTTGTTTATTTTTTCCAGCAGCATGATCCCTCCGGTGTCATGAGGACACACATCGGTGCTTGTAAGAGTCTAAACAGTTATTCGATTTTGGCATGTCAGTGTTAAAAATACAAGCTGTATACTAAGCTTTCGTAAATAGTTAGTGCTGCCTGAGGTGGAGGGGGGGGGGGGCGGGGGGAGAACTGGGCAGGAAATAGGCATACAAATTAGAACTGCGTCAGTTATAGATCATTTAAAACAGGACAAACAGCGTTATTTTTAGACATTCTAGCAATTTATCATTTATGTACTTAAGATGAATGACCCATTTTTTTTTACTTGATCCTCCATCTGTCTGTCACTCGTGCCTCACACCGCGCTAACATAAACAATCTAGTTATGTTCGCAAGCAGATAATAGGTGCAGAACTCTAGCAGGACTGGCACTGCAGTTTAAGTGGCGTTTGAGTTAAATGGCAATGCATTAAAACACAAAACAGGCTGTTGGCCTGGAGAGTACTGGGTTTACATCTCTGCAGCCAATGGTTTTGCTAAGTGAACATCGGTGTAATATACGAAATATACTGCTATATAGTTTATGAGAAAAAAAAAACAGCAGAAATACTTTTACAGCTACGACAGTGACATAAAATGAATGGTGTTAAGTAATGAAATTACCATCTGGAGTTAGAGTTAACTGATATTTGTTCGAGATAACCAGGTTGATTTTATATTGGACCAACCAAATAGCACAAAATTGTTTGACTTACCCGATAGTTTGATTTAACCGAGTTTGAGTTAATGAGGTTTACTGTATTGCAAACGGTTATTGAAGTATCAAACCATTGGATTGGTGCCCGCCCAAGTTGTTACTGTCACACGGAAACAGATTTCTTCGAATGCACAAAATCTTGGCCGTGTGGGGGTCTGGTTGGACATAGCACCAACGATTTGATCGTCATTTCAGGACTTCCATTGCATAGTGACCATTGAGGGTAAGACCCCTTAAGGCTAACGTTGCTATCACTCAGAACCGTTTTGTTTCAATTTTCGACGTTATTTTGTTGCTGTTTCATCTACATTGAGACTGTCACTTTATTTCGCTAATCCAAAAAATAGTAAATGCTTAAGAGGTATGGGATTTTGTATACTAAATAATACCATTTATACGATTACAGCTTCGTAATTATTGCAAGGGTCCAGAAACGAAATCCAGAACAAACTCTGCCGAGGCGAGAACACCTGACGCTATTGAAGACATAAAAGTGGCTTTAGATTTTGTCATTTAAAGCATGCATTGTGTTCTTCTTTGCAACAGTTGACGAAGAAAACACGACAATTTCTGATCATCAAACAAAGTTCCAACAGACATTTCATTTTTAAATATCTTGTTCATTCTATTCTTGTTTTTGAAGACATGCAGATTTCCTATTTACCATCAAACGTTGCTATTTCAATGTTGTGTTTTGAATAAATAAATAAATAAATAAATAAATACATATGCAAAAGGCAACAGAAGCAGTTTACTGCACTATAAAAACTAAGCATTTTAAAATGCGTAAGATGCATCTGAAATTCAGTTGGTTGGTTGATCAGCCTCCTGAAAATCGTAAGACCATCTTAATTTAAGATGCAATGAATTTGTGCTTTGAAGATTTAAGACACCACCAGTGTAAGATGAGTCCTAATTTCAGACGTGTTTCATTTAAGATGCCATTAAACGTACGATGCACCTTATTATCAGATGGAAGATACACGAAATAAATATTTTAAGATGTTTAGCTGTTTAAGACGCCATACTTTTCAATTGTCAAAGTAAGTAGATGGCAACAATTTCAGATGTCCACGCTGTAAGATGGTTTATTTTTAAGCTGGAAAAGAGAGAAAATTGGAAAATTGCGTGTAAGATGGCATTTTATTTTAATTGGGGTAACCGGTAAAGACGGCAACATTTTAAGATGTCAACCTATTTTAAGCTACAAAACGGGAAAGTTGTTAATATTTTAAGATTGTACTTTTTTTTAAGTTGTGAAATTAGCAAAGATGTCACAGTTTTAAGACGGCACAAAGCATTAAATCGGAAACGAAGTGAAGTTGCCAAAATTTTAAGGCGGCAGTTTATTGAGTAGGGAAATAAATGATTATATTGTTTTAGATGGATATTTTTGGTCAACACAACGCAAAATATTATTTGGACCTCAATATTTCAATTAAAACTCCACTCATTGTTATTAAATGCGAACAGGAATTTCAAAAACTTAGCTTCATATATTTCTCTTTTCAATACTTATTCCGAAAATAGGACAAAATGGAGGCACGTGAAGAACCAACCATACAATGACACATTAATGATGCATAATTACTTACACATTAATTGTAATAAATACATAGCTCTGACAAAAAAGAATACTCGTCTCCTTACCTCTCCCCCCCCCCCTTCCCCTTCCCTTTTTTCCACTCGACTTATACCAACCTTATCCCTATGGCTTCATTTTCGTACAGATAATGTTGAAAGGAATCTAGACACACGCTAGTGTGTCTAGACATCCCATTGTAGACATCCGATTGTTAAAAAAATTGATTGATTAATTTATTATTATTGATTATTGATTATTAATGATAAATAGGCGGCTCACTAGCAGACATGTGTCTGTTAACTGTAAGCAACTGAAAGCATATTATGGCATGTTGAGGATAAATCCCAATGCGACAGAAATGTTTCAAATTGTGGAAAATGTAAGGGAAAGGGTCAGAGACTAAGAAAAATCTAAAATTTAAAGGATGAGTGGCCACCAATCATAAAGAAAAAAAATGCGTCAATAACGTTGTTTTTATGTTACTGTCTAGCTAGTTAGCTAGCTAGATAGCTGGCTAGCTAATAAGATTTTTCCCATGCTAAATCCCATAGACTTTTGCTCATGGCTAGCGTAAAATTGAGAAGGCCTACGTAGCTGAATTTTGGCACACGGATGCATGGTGATCTGAGCATGGTCCTATTTTTGGTTTGAGAGTTGTAGGGGTCAGGACAAAAGCGTGGGAGGGTTTTGAAATTCGCCACCAGCGAATTTAAATTTCGTTTCTTTTCCAAGTTGCAACCAAAGATTTCAAGCAACAATGTCTTGAACAATCAACACTGGTCTTTAGATTTATTGTAAAAGCCTGGATGAACTAAAAACTGAACCGTAACGAAGGACAAAATAAGGAAACATTAACGTTGCCGTGGATCGCGTAAGAATAAAAGGATGCACGTTAGATGATGGTTACGCAACAATACGAGCATCCATGAGCTAATGGGGTTTTTGTTAATAACCCAAAAATAAAATGATTCGCGTTCTGCTGTTTTAGTAACAGCGACCTTCGGGGGTTTCTACGTGACTAAATGTCAACAAAATCTTGAAATGTTAAGGGGAGGGTGCACGAATAAACAAAACAACTGATGGGGATGCGCTGATTGAGTAAGCGAAGCGAACGAAATCAGCGTTTGTTAGCCAGTGTGTGCCAAAATGGGATTGAAGCAACTTAAGCATGTGAAGAGTGGTCATACAATAAACTAAGCCTTGGAAATTTGGCTAATCTAACGGCTAATTGGCAATGGTAAATTTGAAAATTAGAAATGTGAAAATTTATAGAAATAAAATTCCTCCAAAAAAAGGTACAGATGAAGATAACACGGTATAACCTTATGTACGTTCACAGTCCTATGAAAGTTGTGCTATCCACCCAAAACCAAAACTGGTAGAAAAACCCGCCAAGTTTCCAAAAACGATCAGGTTTTAAACGTAGTGATATCATTCAAACAAGGAAAGGCCGCCAAGGTCAATCCTATTAGCAAGTTAATCGCACCCAATAATACTTTGGACGGTAAATGAAAATTTGAAGACTGCTACAGCGAGTAGCAATCTTCAAGTTTTCATGTAAATTTCGAACTATTAGTCGGTGCGATTAACTTGTCTAATAGGATTGACCTTGGCGGCCTTTCCTTGATTGAATGATATCACTACCTTCAAAGGCCGATCGTTTTTGGAAACTTGGCGGGTTTTTCTACCAGTTTTGGTTTTGGGTGGATACCTTCAACATCATCGTAAAGATGCCTAGGCTGTCAGATATGGACAGCTAATATTATAAACAAATGAAAATAAGATGGTTGAGTTTAATAGACGTCATCGTAATGAGATGTCAGCATTATAAGATGCTAGACATGTAAGATGCCCACCAAAACATCTGCCTTAAGATGCCAAACTGCTAAGATGGCGAAAACATCTTAAAAGCATATGGCAAAACGCTCTGAAACGTCACTACTAATTTATTCTACTTCTAGTGAAAACAATTATTGTGCTAATCCTAAATGAACTGTAGTCACGTTCTTAAAAAATGAAATGGTCTTATTTTTTCCACAGCCTATGACTAACCTAAACGAACGCTAAGACATCTACACAACTAACGAAAGTAGCAAACGATTCTGACTTCCATCACGATTGTATGCGCTGCGTTAGGCCGGGGTATCTAACTAACATGATTCCACGTACACTTTGAACCTATCCTTAACACGAAGTTGACCTTCACTGGACTCCAGTCAAGTTGTAAGGACTAAGATGTCTTCTGATTGAGACGTCCTATTTACAAGGTGCTTAGCAGCAAAGACGCCTAGGCTGTCAGATTTGAACAGCTAATATTATAAACAATGAAAATAAGATGGTTGAGTTTATAGACATCATCGTAATGAAATGTCTGCATTATAAGATGCCAGATATGTAAGATGCCTACCAAAGCATCTGCCTTTAAGATACCAAACTGTTAAGATGGTGAAAACATCTTAAAAACGGATGCAAAATTTTACGATGCCAAAACATCTTACTTTAAGACATCAAAACCGTCTTACTGTAAGATGCCAACAGCGTCTTAAAAACGGATGCAAATTTTACATCTTAGTTTAAGATGCTTATTTTTTGCAGTGTGCAGACTGCTTACTACTTGCACGGTGCTCCGTATTCTTCCGCGTTGAAATAGACATGGAGTTCACACGTTATACAGACGATTTGGAAGAACAACATATTGGAACTGCCTACATAATTCTATAATCTACTTAATGTTGATTACTTATCGTGTCTGAGCTGGAAGGATAGAAGAATGGTATTAAAAATACTAACATAAGTGCTGTGTAAGCATTACTCGCCATCTTGTTTTGAATTTAGATGATATAGAATGCGTTTTCATTGGTCCAATGCGGATTAGATAGGTTTGCGATAATTTAGTATACAAAAGTAAGTGTTAGCAAAAGTTAAATAGTTACATTTTCCGTTAAAATAAAGAAGAAATTTAACATTTACAATTTCAGTAGTTATGGCTCAAAAATACGCTTTTACAAAGGAACTATTTCTTTCAGAGGTAGCAAACTCATTTTCGTGTGGCATTATAGCATGATTCCCTTAAAGGAATTTTTGAGGAATATGCAATGATAACGCCACTGCGTCAGAAGAAACAAGTTCTGTTGCAATAAATTGGGTTTTCCTATTTGTTCATTTCAGCGCCTCTTTCCTCCTTGGCCATTCAGAGACTAGGCGTCCGAGCAACAGCCATAATAGGAAGTTTGCTGGTGGTCATAAATTATTTACTTAACATTCACGCCACCGGAGTACTTTATCTCATCATTACCCACACCCTTTGTTTTGGTAAGTAACTACACCAATAAACTAAAACTAGCTACTTTCTGTGGGGCACGGGAATACGGTCTGAGAAGGAGGAAAGTAAACTATTGCCCAAACTGTCCCGACGGTGATATAAGGTATACATATCCCCCACGTCAGAGGAACGGTGGATCGTTGGATCGTGTTTAGGTGGAAAAGTACTGTCTAAAGCCTCGGAGTTTTGCACGGCAAACGATGGCGGGTTTTATTTCTCGGGAAGAAAAGGAACAAGGTGATGTATACATGGGCAACAATCGTGACGTAAACATCTAGGCATTGGAGACAGTAATTAGGCCGCCATCTTTAGAATGGCCTTCCTTATTTTGCATACATAGTTTCGTTGCCCCTATGATCGTGCCCTTGACAGTACAACAAATCAAGTCATATTTATTCGTAAATTACCTTTAGGCTACACACCTATTAAGAATACTGATTACGCATGGGGAATTTATCTCGCCGGCTCTCAGAACATGATCAGTCCGAGCAAGTTCCTAGCCATACTTTCGTATTGCCCTACTTCTAGGACACAAGATGGAGGCAAGACAAGAACTACGTTATCAAGCAAAACCGACTCAGCACGTAGTAGAGACAATCCTAGCACGGGGGTTTTGTGGGTATTGTTAGAGAAACATTATTGCACTACGTGTATACACTGAGTTTTACAAAACGGTGAGTAATGACTAATAGCAAAACATTGCTATGTCTATTCAGATACGGGAACGGGACATTCAGTTCCCACAGTTCCCCCTGTAGGCTTAGTAATTGTTCTGGCTCTTAAGGGTACAAACTTACACGTGCGCAAAAGAAAAATACACTACGTACCCACCCCCCCCCCCTCGTGCGTAGGGAAGATTCTGCCCACAGAGTAGTATAGCGTGGTTTCGTATCCAAACCTCAAAAAAAAAAAAAAAAATGTTACAATTTCAAAAAAAACTTAGTGCACGTAAAGATACTTAAAATAAGGGGTTATACCATGACGGGGTAGGGGTTACGCTTGCCGTTACAAATTTCTAAGCATAACAAAACATGTGTAGTGTTACATGGAAAGAGCATGCCTTAACGTACATTTGTTATGAGGATGGGACATGGCGTCCGATCAAATTAAAGTCTTTGTCAAACTTACAAATTTTCTGGAAGGATACAGTGTTGGTCAAGATGTCGGGGGGGCAGTTCGTCAGTGGAACAGTTGATTACATCTATAAAGCCTTTGGATACATTGTCACGTATGAACTACAATTTGTGGACATGGTGTTTTGATCATGCATTGAGATCAATTTTTCTGACTAGGCTAATGACGGACTGACTATCATTGAATACCTGGAGAGGTAGAGGGCCTAAGTTAAGGTGTAATTCCTGGGACATAGTATGGGTCCACAAGAGCTCACGTACACATTCAGTGAGGGAAACTAACTCAGCCTCCATACTGCTCAGGCAAACAGGCTGTTTTTACGACTTCCAAAATACCAAGCTGCCCAGGAGTTTCACCATATATCCTGAAAAGCCCTTAGCATCAAATGTCGTGCTCCATCAAGCATCGGCCATGTCAAGTAGAGATTGATTTGAGCCCCAAGGGAAGAGCAAACGAATTCTTCCAGTGGTGTGGAGGTAGCGGACGACACGTTTCGCCACCTCCCAATGTAGTTTGGTAGGATTTTGGGAAAAATGGGATAGGTTACACACGCTAAAAGAAATGTCTGGGCATGTCCCTTGGGCTATGTACAACAGCGAGCCTATTATAGCTTGGTATTGTGTGACATCCCAAGCTTCTGACTCACGTGTTTCATCGAGTGACTGGGTCGTTAGAGAAGGGGTTTTTGTGGGTTTCGCTTGTAGCAAACCATATGTCTCTACCAGGCGATCAATATATTTTGGCTGGACTAGAGATATACTTAATTCTGTACATTCTATGTAATAGCCTAGGTATAGGGAGTTGGAGGTCTCTACAAGTGTGACGTAAGCCATAATCTTCTGGACCATATCGTCGATTAATGTAACAATACCAGTTACAAAACAATCGTCCACGTGACAACAAAGAGCCACGAAATCATTGGTGTGGCTAATGGTGAAGACGCGGGTCACTCAGCAATTGGGTCATCCTACGTTTCAATATGATGGATCGTAAATGTAAGAACCAACACCTCCCGGAAGTTGGATAGCCGTACAAAGTCTTTTTTTAATAGGCATACCATGTCACCCTTAGGCTTCACACTTCCTTGTACGAGCGCCATATATGCGCGAACATAAAAAAAAAACTATTAATATAGGCACTCTTAATGTCGTAGGTCCTAGTGACGTAGTTCCTAGCTGCGGCAAGTGCTAGAAGGATTTTGAGTGACTGTTTCTTCACTACGGGATTGGCTGCATCCTGATAATCTATGCTTGGTCTTAAATTCGTACCACAGACCACAAGACGAGCCTTATATTTCAAGAGTGTACCGTCTGCGTTGAACTTCTTAGCATAAACCCACTTGGAACGCAAAATGCACACATCAGGGAGTCTTGGGACTAATTCCCATACTTGTAAGTCTACCATCATCTTTAGTTCTTCAGCCATTGCCATTTTCCAGACCTCTTTTTCGGGTGAGGCCATAGCCTCCTTGAAGGATGTAGGTATAGTGTTATTAACAACTGCATTTCCACATTCCACCCAACTATCGTATTTGCTTTCAACAAAAGTATGACATGTGTCAACGGCGATAGTGTCTTCCTCAATATGATCGGACATAAAGGCGACGCAACTAACGGTAGGTATAACCTCTTGTTTACTACTACTTTGCTTGGTCACTACTTTGCACGGATCATGTTTTGGTAATTCGCTGCCTACATGCAACTGTATAGCACCATTCTTATCTAAATCATCATCATAAATGAGACCCGTTGAAGTGGTCACATTACAGCATTTATGGAGGTTTGTAGGTGTTTCCCTTTTGCACCTTCGCCTACATGTGGGTTTTCTTACATTTAGATTGCACAGCCAATGTTTCAAAAAGATTGTCCCTCTGGCAGAAAAAGAATCTTAGTGGGTAGGGAGCCTTAGGGCCCTGCACATAAATTCCTTTCAAACGGGTATGGCAATTGTATCCGCTTCGAAGTAGCACCCCCGGGGAAACAAGATTGGTCCTAGCATTAGGGACGTAGCTCATGTCTGATAGGGTTACAACATTACCATATGGATCACCATTAGGACGGACACCATGAATGTGCACTAGCCCCACTGCGTAACCGACAGTAGAAGCATCAGAGGTAGCTAACACGACCTTAACTCGCCTACAATGATCAAAATCCAACGGCCTATCGATCACATTCAAAATGGAGACAGATACCCCACTGTGCAATTGCATGACGGGATTTCTTCACACTTTTACCAAAAGTGTGTGGCACAGTAATACGGTCTGAGAAGGAGGAAAGTAAACTCTTGCCCAAACTGTCCCGACGGTAATATAAGGTGTACATATCCCCCACGTCAGAGGAACGGTGGATTGTTGGATCGTGTTTAGGTGGAAAAGAAGTGTCTAAAGCCTCAGAGTTTTGCACGGCAAACGATGGTGGGTTTTATTTCTCGGAAAGAAAAGACACAAGGTGACGTATACATGGGCAACTATCGTGACGTAAACAATCTAGGCATCGGAGACAGTAACTACGCCGCCATATTTAGAATGGCCTTCCTTATTTTGCATACATAGTTTTGTTGCCTCTATGATCGTCCCCTTGACAGTACAACAAATCAGGTCACATTGATTCGTACATTACCTTTAGGCTACACACCTATCAAGAATACTGATTACGCATGGGGAAATTCATCTCGCCGGCTCTCAGAACATGATCAGTCCGAGTGAGTTCCTAGCCATCTTTTCGTATTGCGCTACTTCTAGGATACAAGATGGAGGCAAGACAAGAACTACGTCATCAAGCATAACCGACTCAGCACGTAGTAAAGACGATCCTAGCACGGGGGTATTGTGGGTGTTGTTAGAGAAACATTATTGCGCTACGTGTATACACTGAGTTTTACAAAACGGTGAGTAATGACTGATAGCAAAACATTGCTATGTCTATTCAGATACGGGAACGGGACATTCAGTTCCCACACCTTCAAGTAAAATTTTTCAATAAAAAAAATTGAAGATTCTCCTAGAGAACCTGTTCTCGTCAGGAGAAACTAAGTTCTCTCAGTAGAATCCGACGAAACTGTTTCAAGATTTGGATCTCCTCCTTTATCTACAGCTCGTTTTTATTACCCCACCAGCTCATTAACGCAATCATTTATGCAAAAATTGCATCACTTCAGCCTCAATCTTATTTCCCTCTACCCTGCTCGCATCCATCCACTATTTTCTTGGTATAAACGCTCGATTTCGTGCAGGGAGGTGGGCGGGACCTCTTTTGTAACACAGTTTCGTCAGATTCTACTCAGAGACCTTAGATTCTCCTAACCAGAACAAGTTCTCTGGGAGAATTTTCATTTCTCTTTCGCAGAATCCTTCTCACTGTGTTACGAGATTGGGATAGATTAAGAAGCAGTGCACTTACACCTCGCAATCATCCTGTACCTACACCCCAGACCACCCAGGGACCCCACTCATCTGCCACATCGGCATCCATATACTGGTCCCAGAGGAGGGACCCTGCGCTCCTCAAAACATATGGTCCTTCTTTGGCCCAGGCCAATAACCGGACAAACCAGGCTGCACACTGCTAGTCCGGTGTCACCAGCACTGGCCACTTCACTCGATCCACTATGATCTTGTCCACGCATTGTCCTATTAGAGAACGCGGTGGGAAAAGGTATGGAAAGAACGGTCCCCAGTTCACACATCTGGGGACCGAAATGCATCTACGAACTCAAATCGCTATAATTGGGCCGTCGCCTCTGATGCAAATAAATCCACGTCTGGCGTCCCAAACCACCTACAAATCTTCTGGAACACTGCAGTACACAGCCGGAAGTCAAACCTGTCCCTGAAATTTCGAGACAGACCATCCGCTGTCACATTCAACTTCCCCAGTACCAATGCCGCCTGTACCACACAACCTAGCTGATTTCTACGCTGTTCTAGGCAACGGACCATGGCATTTAGTATCTGGGACTTCGGTCCCCTTTGATGATTCACGTACGACACTACAACCACATTATCCAAAAGGATTTTCACGACCCGGTCTCTAACCAGATCCTCAAATACATGTAGCGCTATAAGTATAGCCAATAATTCTCTTGCATTTATATGCAAGGCAGCCTCCCTCGGCTGCCACCGTCCCTGCGCTCGCAATGCCTCTGTCGCTACTCCCCAGCCCATGTTTGAAGCATCCATTGTCACCACCACTGTGGCCTCCACTGAGATCCAGGATTTTTCTACCGTCAAACCAATTCAAATCCTCGCAGGATCCCAGCGAAAGGTTTCTGCCGTCTACCTCCGCATGATACCAGGTCACCAGGTCGTGGTGCTACCAACGTGTGTGCAACTTGCCTTTCTCTACGGCACACAACAAATTTTCCGCTAGGCCCAACAACCTTTGCAGCACCTTAACAACGGTGACCGGGTTCTGTTGCAGTCCTGCAACCAACCGTAACATACGAGCTTGTTTCTCAGGTGGTAGCACAAACCAGGCTGACTAAAGATCCAACGTCATACTCAAAAACTGCAAAGCCTGCAATGGTACCAGAACACTCTTTCCGTAGCTTAAGAAAAAACCTAACTTCTGAAAGGTTTCTAATGCCTTCCGCACGTCACGCCGTACACCGGCTGTGGACGGACCTATCACTGCAAAATCATCCAGGTAAACGAAAATGAATACACTGGCCCGTCGTAAGAAACGCTGTACCACTGACACTAGTTTCATAAAGGTACCCGGGGCCAAAGCCAAACTAAATGGTCGTACACAAAAGCGGTATAGAAAACCCTGCCAGGAAAACATTAACAACCGTCGCACGCCGTCCTTTATTGCCACTGCATAATATGCCTGAGACAGATCGATGGTAGCCATCCACCACCATAGCTGTAAATGTTCCATTACCTTTGGTAGTGAATCTAAGTAGCACTTTTTCACCACTACAAACTTATTCAAGCCTTTCAGGTTTAAATTTATACTGATCAATCCGCCTGGCTTTGCCAGTGAAAAAATCGGGGATACAAAAACCCACGCTCCCGTTTTTCACCCGCTCAATCACTCCTTGCGCTAACATCTCGCTCAATTTTGGGGCAATCTCTTTTGCATCGTCAAGTAAATGGCAGTCTCGCCGAAACCGCCATCAGCAGTGGCGTATTTTCCAACTCTCAACCCGCTCCATCGACAATATTCAACACTGCCGGCGACGCCGCAATGGCCGCCAAGTTTGCACGATGACCCCTCAAACTCCCAGCATGCCACGTGCTCATTATTACGTAAGCTTTCATTCTCAAACAATCCAACAGCGCATACCACAAAGTATTTTACTCACGCTCGGCCGAGCCGATGCCTCTGCACGGCCCAGCATTCCGCATCGCTAAGAAATTAATAATTTTGCAAAACTGTCCGAGGTGCCCATCATTCAACAAACCTAATTTTTCTTTTTATCACCGCCAACAACTCTTTCCACTGTCTGCCACTCGCGGTTGCTTTAGGTTCGGTCATTACCGACTCCGACGATGGGTTGCACATTTGCACTCCCAACCGCAAGTCTATGTGAGCTATAGTCCTATAATCCATACTGAACCACAGCCAACGTTCTCAAGAATCAATAACATCCACGTGCGGACGCACTTGGCCGGCCTAACAAGCCGCCACGTTCTTTTCTCCCCCAAAATTTTCTGTCGCAATGCCGGCCGACATTTTTATTCTCTCTAACCAGTCTCGATAGCAACTAATCATCACCAAAACCGTGTAGCCTCGTAGCCACGCTGCTTGTTTGGCAAAAATGGTGCCCTTCAGTTCAACTGGGAAAATGATCGTGCGGAACAACTGTCGTTTAGTAATTAACAATCTTAGCTCAAAATTGTCTAACTGCTCACGTCAGCGGCAAGAAAAAGAGTGGATAGATGCGAGCAGGGTAGAGGGAAGTGGGATAAAGGTGGAAGTGACGCAATTTTTGCGTAAATGACAGAGTTAATGAGTTGGTGGGGTAATAAAAACGTGCCGTAGGTAAAGGAGGAGATCCCAATCTGTAACACAGTGAGGAGGATTCTGCGAAAGTGAAAGGCAAATCAAGAGAAGTGCACAACTTCATAATACCAAACAACAATGAGTAAAGTTTTACTGGGTCTCACTTTTAAGACATTGCAGGTTATTATCTGACTCGCATAACTTTCGTTCATTTGAAGATCTACCTGTTCGTGTGTGTGTAATGTATGGCCCAATTAGAGGGAATCTACGTGGAAAGGTTGGGGGGAGGGGGGATAATGGAACGCCAATGCCGTCATTGAGAAAATGTCAAAACCTGACCTGACAAGCCCCGTCAGGTTCTTGGGGTGGGGAGTATTTCGAAAACTGAGTTATACGAGTTATGGAAACTGGTAAAGGGTAGAACTGTTGCTGTGCTGGCTCTGCTTCAGTCAAGTATGTGACTGAAGCTATCAATTGGTTTGGTAAGCTCTTGCTGGGATGGTCATGCGTTACATGTCAATAAACCAACCACTTACCACAAGCAGTAATTAAAGATAATCATATTTCCATTTCAGCTGCCCTTTGTATATACAATGCAATAAATGCACAAATTTTAAAAACCACTCTTCTTGTATTATGCGTTATTAGCTAAGTCGCGGATGGAAACGAGGAAATGGCGAGTGCAGGGTCGTAAATACTGCTTGGGTTACCTGGCCAGAAATAAATGCTTTAAAATTTGTAGGGGGGTTCGGGAAAATGTCAGGGGTCAATGCCCACCCTTGTTTCCCTGTAGCATCGCCACTGTTTGGAATGCTCTGCAGACTTTGAAGAATGTTTTCTGTGTATTGCCCGGTTTGACTTGGTGGCTAGGAATAGGTAGGTCAAAAACACGGACCACAAAATGATCCACTGATCGTGTTTGGTAACTCATGCAGACCAGCAACACTTGACTGTTGGTTCAGTTCACTCAGTACAACACGTCAGAACTGCAAGCAGGGCTTTTAAATGGACCGACCCTACCGAAGCTGTAATGAATCAAAGGTATCTGAAGCAGATGAAACAACAGTGGCCACTGCCTCGCCTTCCTCCATTGCTTCCTCGCCCACTTCCTCACTTTGTAAACATGGAAAATCCTCTGAATTTACACACTTAAGTAGATTGCTTGAAATTTATTAACAACATTGAGACTCAGAATTCATCACAGCTGAGAATATTGCAACAAATTCAGCAGGCAAATGTGGGAAGAAAAATATGCGATAAGACTGCCGTGCCGCAGCGTTAGTTAAATTATGTTTACACCGCTAACGGAGAGCAAAGCCTGAGAGCATGTATGAGCTTCTCGTCATTGCAGGGTTGGCACAGTTTGGTGGTAATTAACAGACGATTTCTAAACAGGTTACATCGTCTCGTTTCGATTTACCTGAAATGGGACAATAGCCGGCACCTATTACACAATCGTTACTGTTATTAGACCAGAAACACGCCAAATGAGTGTTATTAGACCAGATATCAGCCAAAAGAGCTGTGTTTCAGTTTGGACAGCCTAGAAACATACCAAATGAGTGTTATTAGGACCAGAAAAAAGCCGTCCATTACACTGGAATGTTTGTAAAAGAAATCTTATTAAATTACCAAAAATTAATACAGATGTTCACCTATTTCTCATCTATTGTTCACCTGTATTCATTTCTCACTAATCGAGCCGATTTGGTGCTATGCCCTGCTTGCGTTTATACTTAACAAAAAGGTAACATGACCAACCCTAAGCCAAATAGTCTTTTTTTTTTGGTGGGGGGAGATTGGGGGAGGGGTACCATAGGCATTCCCTGTATACAGACAATCCAATAAATTATCAGTTGTTTATTAGCAAGTTCACTACGGTACCAAAGCTGTAATGATTAGAAACGCTTATTTGACAAATATGATTGTTATGCTGAACTGTGACATTAGTTAAACCAGGAATTTATAGGGTTGGAGAGGAGAATTTGTAACTCTAAAAAAGCCCTATTGAAACTTGTTACATTCATTCCTATTAGTTCGATCCTAGTTCTCAGAGGGTGCTATGCGTTCCATCTGGTAATTTTTGCTCATTTTACAGCCCAAAACTAAACTAAATTACAAATCAGCTAAACTAAATAATAATTGAGTACAAGCTAGTTTTGTTTAGTTTGGTTTAATTTTAGGCTGAATACGGAGTAGAAATTCCCACATAAAACTCATGGTGCACTCTACAAACTTGGAACTAATAAGAATTTTCCAAAACCATTCACCTGGTTAAACTCTCTCAGATTCTTTTAATTGTTTTGCCTATGTTCTTTAACTAACTTTGTGAGCTGTACCGCTGATGTCTTTCCCTGTTTGTGTTGTTTTATTTATTAGCAGTTTTTTGTCTTTACTTCTTGATTTAAACTATACATATTTCTGTTCGTGTCTTCGTCATTTTATTTCTGCACCCGTTATACGTTCGTCATCTTTCCTGTTGTGTAATGTGTTGCAAAGTCTATGAGCACTGGGTGTATTTTTACAGTAGGGCTTAGACACTATGCAACGCCTATGTGAGTTTGAATAATAATATTTCAGGAAGAATGGTTTAAAAAATGCGTTTTGCACCGTTAAAATGATATGCAAGCTCAACGCATAAAACGGATAACAAGTACTGGTACCTAATATTTTACAGAATATGAAGAGTTGGCTTCATTATCAAAGGAATTAAAACACACAAAAAAACTTACAGAATCAACATTCAGTTCACAAGGTTGCCATATTGAAGGAAATGTACCAAAGAATTCTGGAACTCAAAGTAGGTCATAAAATATTGAGGGGAGGATGGCAGTAAGTGTAGCAAAGGGTGGATAGGAAAAGGAGACACAGGAAATTGTTAAGGAAAGGGGAAGGATGTGGAAGATAAAAAGGAATAGAAAAAAATTAACAGCAACAAAGTAAATAAATATTTCTTAAAAACGGAAATTACGGAAAATAAAAAGGAAAAAGGAAAAAAAAAGACAATTTAGGAAAATAAAGGGGGGGCGGGAAGGATATCAAAAGATATTACATATTTCCTCTTTTGTCCCTTTTTTGGTGGGGGTTGGGACAAAAGAGTTTTTTTTTTTTTAGGAGTTTTCTGTTGGTAAAGAAATTCAGGTATGTGAACTGTAAAAAATATCCAAAACCAAAACTGGTAGAAAAACCCGCCAAGTTTCCAAAAACGATGGGCCTTTGAAGGTAGTGATTTTGCGGAAATAGCTAAGGGGAAAGCCTCAAACCAAAGTGGGTGGCCCTAACGAAGTTGGTAAATAAGGGTCGATGCGAATGAATTTTCTTATACCAATCTATCGCGCATTAGTCCCTGACGGAACCTCTTTACCACTCCTCGAGACCGCCATTCCCTGAGGGATGCCTTCCAATGAATACCTTGTAACAGATATCCACCACGGGGTTTTTAGGCCAAAGCAATCCCTCTGGGTTCCTAAATTACCTAAAATGGGTTAGTTTAGGTTTAAACTAACTTAAGAAAGACTTAAAGACTAGAAGTGTTGCTTAACTTATCATAGTTACCATAGGATGAACTGAATTTAACTCAGAACATGACTAAAAGGCTTAAGAAGTCGTGTTCTAAATTCAAGAAGAGAAAAGGCCTAAAGGGCCTTAAGCCTAAAGAAAAGGCTTAGAAGGTTCCAAATTATTCGAACAT
>JAHWFP010144418.1:0-23534 GCA_023313725.1 Lithobius niger
CACCGACGATAATAGTGACAAATGATTACATAATGAGATCTCGAGGCGAACGTCTCTTTCCAACTGTTGAGATTGATGAGGAATTCATTCAGTTTTCTTCGAGCGAAAGGAAGACCCAATACATGAAAGGACTCAAGGCTGTCAATGAATACTTGGTGAGGATTTATCTACACACTAAGAACGAAATAAATGCGCCTGGCTTCCTAGTTCTGAGGACGAGCAGTTGTTTAGTTACCCACATAGTGGCCATTCTAACCTTTCGCCTAACAAGTGCTTGCGGAATTTTGTTTACTTTTGCTGCTCGGAATTTTAAGGTCAAATAAAGCATGGAATACGCCTATTCTAAGAATAAGAAAAATAAGTTTTTTTCTGCATAAGGCGAGAGGTACAAGGAAGATAGAAGTAACTTATACCACGACCACAAAGACAGCATGAAAAGGGTTTAACAGCAGGAAGCACCGTCAGGATGCGGAACATGTGAAATAGCTTGCATCTTTTAAATAAAATCCAGACAAACTAAAACTTATTAAGGATTCCCGCCAAGTTTTCACCAGAGTCTAAAGTCGTGATATCAAACGCCATGTTAATCCCATTCAAGGGTAAATGAAACCTTATGAAATTCCGTTATGTCCAATTTAAAATTATTTAATTTACGGTTTGACCTTTTCCACGGTGAGATTAACTTGCCACTCTAGGTTGTATCGTCGCCTTGCATCGTTGCCTTATGGCCAAGAGAATGCCGGTTCGAATCCCACGACTGGCACAAGTATCATGCTACTTAAAAAAAAGAGCTATCTGCTTACGCAGTACAGTTTGCTTTTCTTTTACTTCATATCCAGGGGCGTACTGGCCATATAGAAAACGGTAGATTTCCAGTGGGCCTATGCTCCGAGGGCCTGTCGGGAGCCAATTGAGATCTCCGAAACACCACAAAAGAGAGAACTACGTTAACAATTAAATGACCTCTTCAAACGTTAAATGAAAAAATTGATCGTTGCAGCCGGCAGTAGCAATGGTCAGGTTTTTTTATTTAACCTTTGATCAAAGGGTGGGTAGGATTAGCTTGATGGTTGGTGTGGGTGACATCACTACTCTCTAAAGGGAACACTTTTAGGTCAGTACATGGATTAGGCTTGGTACACCACGCAATTAAAGAGGAAAAAAACTTGGTGGCAGCCATTTTTATTCTGATATCACTACTTTGATTGGCTGAAACTTAGTGGGTTTTTTTCACCCTTGCGGGTTCTGTTCCTGATTTTATTAAACAAGAATTATTCTATCTATCCAAAATTTGATGAGTGGGGAAGGCAAGGTGTAACGAATGTCTTACTCCAATCCTTACTTTGCCTCAATCAGAATTACTCGAGTCTTCATCATTTGAACCATTTACTTGATATTCCATCGTTTCATCAATCAAATTCGGCAGCCCATCAGCGTCCAAAAATTCTATCTTCTTTCTTTAATTGTGTGGTTTCCGTAATTCTGCCGGTCTGTGGCGGTGACTGCTAATATAGCTAAGAGTGCCAGCCTTCAATTTCTTTTAACTTGGAAGTACGACTGTTGACACCAATAGGGTTCAGCCCGAAGTGGTAAGAGGGAAGCCGGAGAACAATGTGTCCGTGGAGTGCAGCAAGGGTGTCGATGCGATAACGGTCGCACTTTGTTTTCGCACCTTCAATTAATGCGCACAATTTCTCGGTTCAACATCGTGGGATCGGAAAAAAAATATCATTTTCTTGCAGGTAGGCTTGCATATCAGCTTTACACGAACACTTTGTTGGTATTTTTTGTACTTCGTTATACAGTATGGTATGAAACGTTATATATTACGACGACACTGTTTGGTCGTATATTAGGCACAGGGTGCGTTCACAGCCTTGAGTTCCTTGAGAAGCCTTAAATTTGAAAATTCAAGGCTTGAATAGAGAAGTTTTATAGTGAGAGTCTTGAACCGGTGTGGGTGTACTTTGGCTGATGAAAGACGATTAGTAATTTTTAGTAATTTTGTACCTAAATTAATAAATTGGATAAATAAATGAAACTAATTTGTCAGCTGGAAACTTTTCTACTATGAGGGATGCTTCCTGCTGGGATTATTAAGTGTTTAAGCACCTAATATTCCTAGCTTCCGCAGATTGGTTGGGAGATCGAAAGAGAGAGATGCAGTGCAGTGCAAGCAATTTGTGATGATTGGGGCTGCTGAGCAAAAGCTATTCCTATGGTTCTCTAACTATTACTGTATTCCTCCTCCATCCCTCTCTCTCTACTTCAAGTGGTAAATAAATTATATAGACTAGCAAAAAAAAAAAAGGAATATAATGCGCAAAAAGCCTTGAAATTGGCTTCAAGTGGTCCTTGAAAGCCTTGAAAATCCTTGAAAATGGTTTGCTCTCTTGTGTACGAACCCAGTAGGCAGCAGCTGAGTCTCAGACCACTTCTAAAATCTGTCTCCCTCCATTTAAGTAAGTAAGTAAGTAAGTAAGTTTATTCACCCAACACATATTTCAAAATTACCACCAAAGCAAACACACATTCACAAGAGCTAATGCTCGCGTGTGGTTTGAGAGCAGCAGACAAAGAAAAACAATTGAACTGCACTTTTGCACACAGAATCAAAGGTTATGCGCCAAAAGAACAACATCAAAACAACATTGAAATAAAATAAAAAAGTGCATCGATAAATACATATATACACAAGAAATTTATGAAAAGGGAGATAAAAGCAGAATACAACGAGGAGTGAAGTATATAAATCACTCTCAAAGAAAACACGAGTAAAGCAAAAACAAACAATTTATAGTCACTTTATAGTTAATATAGTCAAATTATAGTCAACACTTGGTATCGTTCAAAACTTATTTTGAATTGTTGAATCATGTAAGAGGCTAATAGTCAATACTTATAGTAATAAATTGCAGACCGAAAAAAAAATAATAATAAAATAAAAGATAGAAAAGCTGCAAAACATCAAAATTGACAGAATGGTAAAAGCACGTTCAGCTCACAATGCTAAACATGCTTTCTAGACAATTTCTGTCCAGGTTAATAAACCACCCAAACAGATGTTTGTGAAACGTGTGCTGATGAGTAATTTCTTTAATCTTTAGAGGCAGGTTATTGCGAAATTTGCTGCCAAGGTGTAACTTACATTTGTGTAGACGTTCTTTAGAGACTCTTGGTTGCATAACATAAAACAGTGATTCATTCCTAGTGTGATAATTCGTGACAAGGCAAGTGCAAAGGTGAGCTCCGTTTTTTCTAAAATTTAACAAAGTTCTGAACACATAAAGGTGGCGAATGGGCAGAATGTTGAGCTGTTTATAAAATGGAAAAGAGTGACCCCGTTGCTTTTTAAATGTCATCGCTCTATTTTGTTTTGAAGCTTGATGACTGGATCTACAGCATTCATGTAAGTTCCACCCCAACAGATGAGTGAATACTGCAAGATAGACTGACCCAAAGCGTAATAAACCATTTTGAGCATTTTGACTGAGACAAGTTTTCTAATATAATACATTTTACATAAAAGTGCACGCAAACTAGTAGTTATAGCAATAATCTGGCTCTTCCAGTTTAGATTGCTGTCTAGAGTAACCCCAAGGTATTTAACTTCGTTTGTTTTACTGATCTGTGGGCAGTCACATCTTGGCAGGTCTCGATTGTATCTCATCATAGTAATTGTCTTTTCCTTTCTTTTCTTGATAAACAAGATCTGCTGCAGGTACAAATCCATCTTCAATTCCTTCATGTAAAATATTAACCTTCCCCCCCTTTACTACTACATGGTAGACAACGAACTAATTACCGACCCTTTCCGAAACGCATCAAGCTTGCTCTTCATACTCGCCTCTATACAAACACTTGATTTCCTTTGGCAGCATTAACCCACTTTACGTCCAAACAGTAAACATTCTTTTTTACTCCCCATCAGTTTTTCATGGCACGCAAGTACCTCCGACGCCATAACCAATATCGTCTCGTTCAGTGAGCAGCCTGCGGTGCTGACGTTTACGAAAATCATACCCCAAATCCCGCATGATTTGCCGCGTTGCCGTCCGTGAGAAATTTGGCAGAAAATCGTCTTCGTTTACGTCACATGTCACTTTTTCAACAGTTGGAATGTCGTATTTCATAAAAATCACGAACTTCTTCACCAAGTGCTGAATGTGTAAATTCGTCGTATTTTCTGAAAACGTGTTTCCACGGTTTTGCACGTGTTTTGTACGTACTTCTGAACTTGGCTTCAGTATGCTTGGTGAAAACATCCACCACTCACTTTAAACTCTGTTCTGCAACAGTAGATGACACGCCACACAACAGTCTTGTCACTTTTTTAACTTCATTGACAGATTTCTTGGATCACGTTGGCACAGTTGGCTGTAGATTTCATTACAGGTGGGTTTTGGGAACCCTACATGTCGGCTAACAGGCCGCTCAGAAGCAGATACAGTAGTTACATGGTGGCAAGTGATCAACATCGCGAAGGAAGGCAGAGGAGTGACGATACCGCGTGTATATATGCTACCTTGGTATCGAAATATTAGTGTTTTATTCTTATGTGCTTTTGGTTCCAGTGTTTTATGAACAGTGCAGCACAAAGCCATTTCTGTTCCTCCCACACATTAACCTTTCCCAACACATCATGGACCTTTTTGCCACCCGAACTTTCTCTTCCAATCACATATTTCACCTCCGCAGTTACTCAGTCCACAGGCTGACCCGCTCTCTTGGACGAAAATTCCGTACGTTCCTGACATTTTGTAACGCCCTCAAGAAAATTCACACCAAAGAAAGGATAAGGGTCTTTAGTCCATTCCTATTCCCACGATTGCACCAAACACGCAACTCTGAATCTGGTAGTTCTAAAGCTCATCTAACCCGTAGAATAGCTACCGATTCCGTACCCTGCATTTGATGCAGGTCCATTTGCCAGCAGGTCCATTTTGTGGAAATGGGGAATGTGGGTGGGTGGAGTAGTGGCTGCTGAGAATACCCCATCAACAGAACACCGATGGCAAACATCAGGTTCTCGCTGGCCATTTGGCTGATTTTACCAGTGCAACTTATTTTTCAAAAGCTGACCACCAAATTAATGAACTGATTGGAAGCCTAATCTATTGCAGCAAGTCAGAATAGAGCACTTAACCTGTTTTTATCATACTCCTACTCCACTACACTATGTAGTAGCTGCTGTTGTCTAGCCTTCCCTGCTAACCAGGCATCACCTTACACAACATTCTCCTATACTCTAGAATCAAGGCACTCTCCACTTAACCAGGTTTGTTTAACCTGGAGGAATCTAACAACTTTTACTTTTTTGTAATTATAATCATATAAAAAAACAAAACTGGTAAAAGGGGCCGGCAAGTTAAAGTTTTCATTTAAATTCCAAAATATTATTCGGTGCGATTAAGTTGGCGAATGCTTTGGTGTGTTGATGTCACTCCTTTGAAGGGCCGACCCACTCGGAACTTGGCGGCCCCTTTTACCAGTTTTGGTTTTTTATATGATATCACTCCTTTTTTTTTTAATTGTGTATTTACACAACTCCACTACCGTGCAGATTTGTAATAAAGTGCCACGTCAACAAGAAATTGGTTTTCAACACTTTGCTACTACCTTTTGCCCATAGGCCCGAACCATTCTCAACTTAGTCACCTCTTTATAGGTTTTTGGTTAGGTTTTAATTTTGTTGCAATTTGTTGTATTTAGTTAGTTTTGGTGCTTTTATATCACTCCTTTGAAGGCCGAACCACTCTCAACTTGGTGGTATCTTTACCAGTTTTTGGCTTTGTTTATTTTGCTTTGTTTTTACAGTTGGTTTATTTTTCGTGAATTGGACGTGAATACAATTTCTTTGACAACGTTGTTTAGCTTTATCGTGGTATACACGTTGTCATTGTCAGAACTTTGGCCGTCCAATGAGAGACGATGCCAACAATACTAACAATGGTTATAACAATATTTTCGTACTTACGCGCCCTCCCACGCCATCCCCGTTACGCCCCCAGGCTTCAAACCATAAAAGGTATGGAGTTCATATTGTAATGCACCCATTCATCCAATTTCATAGCTGGAAGCGTTCCCGTTATCTCGGTATCGATGAATAATCACCCTATGGGATTTAACATGGGGATGAGCGGACTAGCTAGCTAGCTAGTAACTAGTAACACATTTTCAACGTTATTGAGGGTCAGATTTTGCATTGAAAGCAGCTTAGCTGGCATTCCTACACGAGTTAATTTTTGTCAGGTGGGTCATTGCTCTCGATTTAAACACAATTTAAGCTTTTGTACCGCATTATTATTTTTCCCCAAGTACCTGAAATGTGCCCAACTGTGCTTCAATATAACACACTGACGTTATGGCGTCGCGCTACAATGGTTTACAACCTCGACAATTGAATTGATGTGATGTTTGTTGTGATGTTTGTTGCCTAACTTGGCGCGACACACTGGCTTGTGTCTACATTATAATTGCAATTATATTAAATTATATGTTTTTATTGCTCATCAAATAAAATGCATTGTTTTGCTATCTAAAATTATTCTTAAAAATCAAAACTATGCAGGATTAATACATATTTAGAAAAATGGTGGAATCCTTAAAGGATTTTAGTAATCATGATTAAGGATAAGAATTCTCACAGAAACCATACTATTACTTACTTAAATACATCATGAATAATAAAGCACTGAAAAGAGTTGCTCAAATCGATGACCCTGTTTGAGTCAATCGGCCTCATTAATTCACACATTCCTAGTATTGTGACCAGAGCACTGAAAATGCCTGTGCCTTGAAAGAAATTGGTGTTATTTGTACATGATTATAAGGCCATCAAAACGATTCATGACGCTGTTGTTTGAAGCCTAGTTGCATATATACTGTAGTAGTCTAGACACCTGTCTCGACAATCCTAATACGTCAACGTGAGAGACGCCAAAGAACTTGGCCAGAAATGTTTGTCGAGAACTTTGACATAGAGTGGTATCTGTATTCTTACGACGATCTTTGTGTAAAATTTAGACTCTTAACGTGGCAACAGCATTGTTGGATTACAGTTTCCTTTTAATGTCATTCATGTGAAAATGTACCCTGCACCATTACTGAAAAGGATAAAGGAAAAATTTTTGCTGCAAAATCTTCAAACAACATGCAAGAGTACACAGTGTAAAGCACTTCTTTACCCATCAAGTGGTGGGCCCTGTAGCTTTTTGACGCGCACCCAGCGTTAGCCATGGCGCCAGAAGGAGAGAGGGTCAATTTTGCTAGGTAAATCCTATTGGAAAGCCTAGATTCTTTTACATGCCACAATCGACATGAGCACGAGACATCACAGGGCCCTTCTCTGCCCGAAAATGCCAGGGGTGGCTGAGGCCGGATTCGAACTCGGGACCTCTGGCACTGGAGACGGTCATGCTAACTATCAGGCCACCATCAGGCTAACCATCAGGCCACCATCAGGCTATAGGTGGGCCCTATAGGAACTCTCTTCCACAAAGTGTAGTCAATGCTGACTCTTATCAACTGTTTCGAAAATAGACCTGACAAATTTGTGAATTAAACCTTTTTGTTTTTATTTTTCTGCGAGTTTTAATCCATCTGCTTGTTGCTCTCAAGCTACATGTATTATATTAACATATAATACTATAATACATAAAATATTATGTTATGTACACATATATGATAGTTATATTAATATATTAACTACCCAAATGTGTTCATAAAGTTTATCATGGATTTGTTTGCAAAGAACTCGGCTAGACATTAACCATTTGAGAGTCTGCAGCCAGTCTGTAACATGGCAAGCTCATAACTACTTGTAAAGAGTGCGGCAAGGCATTTCGGCGTAAATCATTGTCAAGACAGTCTCGTGTGCACAGTTGGAAGAACCGTTCGAATGCGGAGAATACAGCCAAAAATTTACTGCCTAGTCATATTTGATCACGTGCATGCTTGTGAAAAGGAACTGTTTAAATGTAACGATTGGGCATGGCTTTCAGACGAAACCCAGATTTAACAATTTATCTGTGTGTCCGTAATTTGGAGAAACCATTATAGTGTGGCGAAAGCGGCAAGGCATTTACACGCAAAAAAAATTATCAGCACATGCCATTGCACACAGTGGAGATAAGCCTTTCGAGTGTGGCGAGTATGGAAAAACTTTACCATATACATATAATTATTATACCATGCACGTAACCATAGTAACGTCAGGTAATATGAGGTGTGTGGCAAGGCATACTGGAATAAATCTAATTTAACATGACACTTTAACATAGCTAAACCTTTCGGATACGAAGAGTGTGGCAATTGTCATAGGACGAACCCAGTTTTCACAGGATACACAAGCATCCATATTGGACAGAAACATATTGAATGTGAAAAGTGTGGAAAAGCGTATGCGTACAAATCGACACAGATGGCACTATACTATGAGCGGCACAAGACCACTTACAATAGTGTACCACAATGAAAGTTATTTTAGTGTACAGAATGCAGAAAATAATTGCAAATGCCAAATAGTTAAAAATCTCTGTTACTGCCAATTTCACACGTTTTGAAACAATGCGCTCACTTCTTTATCATATTGATGTCAAATGCTGCACATGGTAGCAGTTATCCAGATGCGCTTATAATGATTTACGTTGCATTCGTTCGTGATTTATGATATCAATAAAGCACAGGCAGAAATCATGTATTTTTCTGAAGTATTCTGAGTTAAATTTTTACAATTCAGCGCAAAACGCATGAATTGTAGCTTCTCTCACTCGGCCAAGAAGTGATTGTGCACTTCAGAACTCAATTTAATGCCTAGTTACGAACAATATGTTTGATAGTTCTAAATATGCCAACCAGGTCAAAATGAAACTACGTAGTGAAATTTTTAATTCACTTGCACTTCATGGCTTGTATCTTTACGTTAACGTAATTCCAGTCGTGTTATAAAAGAGAACCCGTAGGCCTCGATGGAGAGTGTCCATGCGGCCAATACGGAACAACTGGTCTTATTTATTTTCAGGGAAAACCCACGTTAAAAATATGCTGAATAGGTTTTAACCCAACAGACAAGTACGAAAAATACCACTCTTGCTACGATTAGTCCATGCCAGGGGGGGAGGGCTCTTCTGAGGTTTTTGCATATTGCTCTTCCATTGGCTGTTGATTTTGCTTCCTCCACTGACGTCACACTGCAGCTCAACAACTTACGCACATGCGCACAAGTAAAACCAGACCAGGGAGCCAGTGACGTCACACGTAAATATTGGCGGAAAAATGGCTTAATGAGCTGGGGAAGACCAACCTTCCTATATACTATCGTTACACTCGACCTTGGTCCATGAATGCAGACGCAAGCCAACGCCAACTGGAGTAGAAATGGAGTGTTTCTTCACCTGACTCAAGCTAACTCATGTATGTGCCTCAATGGTGACGCCTTTTAGCATTGTTTGGTAAAAGAAGATTCTGGTAATTCTTCAGACTCAGTTGGCCTGGATGTGGGAAAAGAAATCCACACTCCCAGACGACCCTGAGACAAGGGCTGGATACCAAGCGATTGTTACAACATGGACAGTCCTATAGACGTGTATTTGTTTGTTAGCTCCAGGTAATTCTGATTTAGAGCTACCCTAAAGCGCCTCCTGTCTCATACAGCCGAGAGCAAAGTGAGACAGGAAATTACGTCAGAGTTAGTGGCCATCGTTGATTAGCGCTTTACCCAATATGGCCGTCTCTACAAATTAAACGTCACAGCTTCCGCCGGGCAGTATTTGATACTTTATATTGTTTTAATGAATCGTGCTTTTAATTCGGCTTTTGCTGAGACTCGCGCGACCATTTGGCTATACTGGAATTATAAGCATAAATTACCAACAACAATGTGGTAAAACAGCCAAAGTCGATCGACAGAGTCTGGTGCACCTCATTGCAGTGCCACATCGCACCAAACAACGTGATTTGATCTTGGACCAACTACTTTTGAAAAGAACGTGCTACTTATCACAGACACCGCAAAAAGCACATCCTCCAGAAAGTGTTAGGAGATTGTCATCAACTAATATGTCGGGCTAAAATCGATCTAGTATCAGTTTTCAAGGATTTACCACCAGAGGGTGCTGTTGTCAAGTAATCGGAAGAGCAAAGTATCATGGAGATCGAAGCTATTTAGGATTACTAAAGCAAAATGATAATGATAAGAATACAAAATTAATCGCTTACAAATATCATTAGTCATATTAGGACATTAAAATTTTAAGATAGATCAGAACTGGCTGATCAGGTTTTATTTTTTTTTTAATCCAAGATTCATTTTTAAAACGGGTTAGTGTTCCGAGAAGTATATTGAGCAGCCACTCAAGCCGAATCTTTTTCCATGGTTCGTATTTCTTGTAACAAACTGAATACGGTTTGAATCGAACACGGAAAAAGTTCTTCAACTCCAGGTGCTGCCCATGAACGAGTATTTCGTCAGTTTCCGAAGTTATTGTCGCTATTACAATGGTTACCATGATAACGATGCCGCCATGTTTGATTTCAAGTTCGCCTGTCATTAGCTATTTAGCCGGGCAGGAATTTCGATCTGGCACTGCGATCGGTCGGTACTCTATCGAGACTACGGATAGCCATACGTAACTCGTCCTTCTCGAAGAGAGAGCAGTTAGTCCAATCGAGCCCGTTGTTGCGGCTTGCGTGTTTCTTTATTTTTAACACGTTGCAGCATTGTAGCTCGTTTCCGCTGCATCAGCGAACTAGGAAAATGAGAACGTTCCCCTTCATAAGATAAATGCACACTTGTCCGTGCATATACCAGAATTAATCCACACTCGGACGAATTTCATTGTTGCGGCCGTTCGGCTATACCCAAGGTTAATGCACGGCTACAGCAATGGAAAAGTTGTATAGAGTCTTGGAAACCAGTGAAATGCCGTAGCTGTCGAGTGTTTTGTAGTTTATCCTCGCTAGATGACATATCGTCTTTAACCAACTCGTTCTTTCTTCCGCCGTTTTTCGTGATGAGTATGACTGCCCTAATTTTTTCCTTTCATCTCCCTTTCGTGGATTATATCTTCTTCTTTTTTTAATATATATCCTTTTCAGACTTGTCCTTGCCGTCGTCTTGTTCTTGGAGCACCCTACCAACAAGGACGAGGCTTACGATCGATCAACATTTCTTCTCAACAATGTGTTGTGTTTGTCGTCGACAGCAACGCGAAGGGAAAACCTTTTCTTTCTTCGCTTTCCTCTTGTGTCGTTCTAGGTCTAACTACTAAGCCTAACATCAGCCTTCCTCCTCCCACAATATCCATTCGGCATCCACATAACCCACCTTAACGGGCCACTCCTTCTCCTTTCTTTTATTTCCCCGGTCTTTTTTGAAGAGGAGTTGCTTGCTGCAACGAGTAAAAAGAACAAAACTAGTTTCTGAGATTATTAAAGATGTACGACCTTTGTTCTCGTCACCTTTTCACTTCCATACCTTTTGTACAAAACTTGACCACTCACTTAACATACGCGTTGGCGCCGTCTACTACTAAATAGATTTTGGATTAATCAGGTTTTATGTTTTGTTAGCTTATTCGTTCAGCTTCAAGGGTGCACGCAATCTATTGCCAATTGGTCTTTCCAGTTGTTTGAATGCCCGGATGGCCGGCCGTTGTACAATTACCAACAATGTTTTAACAACATTTTTTTATTGTTGAATACAGTTTCTATTTTTTCTATGTTGCTCTTTACGTAGGTGTTTCCACCGTATAGTGTTAGAGATAAGTTGTGCTTTTAATGCGTGACGTGTGGCGTTGGTGGTGTGTAATATGTTTCTACTAGTTGTGCCCGTGTGCATGCTGCGCCCCCCCCCCCGCCTCCTTCCAGGTGTTTGGTCTTTGTTTTTTAATTTATCAAACCGAATACCGAACATATGAATGGCTCCCACATATGCCCTCTCCCACACAATTACTTTAGCCACCAATCCCCACACTCCCGCCCCATCCCGGATTCGCATACGTGTCCTCCCATACACGCTTGCCCGCCTCCCCCTCCCCGAAAACGTCGCCCGTGACATTTCTCCTTTGATTCAGCCCCGGAAAAGTCGCATGCGTATGTTTGACTGAAGGCTATAAAAAGTCTTGAGAAATCCAGCATTAAGTAAGAAAGTAATCCCATGTTTAAGTTAATTCTTTGAAACAATTCACTTCGGTAGCGCGCATTGGCCGTCACACACACTTACCCTGGCACCCACTCCCCGAACCCCCGAAAACGCCGCCCCGTGACATTCCCCCATTGGTGCAGCCCCGGAAAAGTCGCATGCGAGTGTTTCACTGAGGGCTAAAAAAAACCCTATCACTAAGAAATCCAGCATTCAGTAAGCAAGTAACCCTATGTTTAAGTTAATCCTTTGAAACAATTCACCTCGGTACCGTGCATGGCGACATTGTTGCAAGCAACGATTGTTACCGCCCACTTAAAAACAATTCAACTCCTTTCTGGAAGTGAACATTTACGAATTAATTGCTCCTTTACATCGTATCAGGCTGCTAATTTCGAGGCCCATTGGAGGCTTCGAAATTTTGAACCAATCGTCGTTTGGTTTAAAGTTATCTGGTTTAGTAGACACGGATTGTTTTTTTTTTTTTGTTAGCTCAAACGCCGACAATGGCACAATCCACGCGACTAAATCTTTGTTGGCCGCTTTGGTACCACAACGATACCAAAAAACGAACCCCAAAACGGTGCGGCAGGTGTGGTAAGTGGCGCCATCTCTTCAAAGACTTTGGAAAAAGTGTTGTAACCCGAACTTGTAGTCCAAGGCCGTCAATAGACGGCGACATGGCAGGTTTGGTAAGTGCCGCCATCTGTTGAAAGACGTTGGAAAAGTGTCCCAACCCGAATTTGAAGGCGAATCCCGTCAACAGATGGCATTACAGGGTGGGTACTTTATTGTACGACCGAATGGCGTGGCCGGTGACTTGACCGCCTGCTCCGTATTATATATGTAGATGTTTAGCCGTAAGTTAGCACGTAAGTATAGGGTAGATCGTATGGCGTTAAGGCCGATAAGACTCTCGTAATAAAACTTGTAACTTGTAACTTGCTTTTAAGGAGCACGAACCCAAACTGGGTTATCTTCCCCACGACGATGAAACGAAATTGTTATACATAAGAATGAGCTAAGAAACAATGAAACGGCCAAATAAAAACATAGCTAAACGATGCCTGTCTACCCAAATATGAAAATTAGGCAACTTATCTATCCAGCATTGGTCAGCTGACAGATGCTGTGGTTGAAATTTTAGGAAATATTCGGATTTCATCTTCGTATTCAGTTGCTAAGGTTATCTCGGTACGGTTGATCCCGGCGAATACTGAGGGACAATACTCCAAAGGCAACAAAGCACCTTTAATTAAGTTTCCATCTTTGCATAAGCAATTGCTGTAGTTTATTATATATAGTGTGGTACTGGGCTTTTCTTGCAGACATTGTAGAATGTTCAGCAGCAAATAACGGAAAGAAGGGAGTTCTTCTCCCAACTGGCCTTAGTTACACCAGGAGCCTATAGAAAACAACTAGGAGCGTCTCTCGGTAACTTCCACTGCAGTGTTAAGTCAGGAGCGGTTACAGTGGTGTACAAATCTGTTAGCAGAGGTCGCCACCTGCACGAGATGATTAGAGGTGTGCGTCACTCTCAAGGCTAATTTTCGGTCCTTTGTTTTTAAACAATAAGTGTTTAACATGGAAACAATACCAAAGTGATAATAAAAAAACTAAACAAACAGACAATCAGTTGTTCGTAAGTTGATCTAGCCAACAATAAAATAGAGCGTTGCTTTTGTAGCACACGTCTGCTTCGCGTGCTAAGTTTCAGTGTCGATTTTAGACAACTTGGAGCAAGCGCAGTATTGTTGCTCCTTCTGGTGTTAGCACATCGTACTAAATTAACCACGCCTAACATCGACCAGCCACACACGCTCCTAGTTTTTTCTATAGGCTCCTGGTTACACAGATGTTGAAAGAGACATAATCAGTTCCAAGATGACGATATATACTAAAATTCTACACAAATTGCAATTATTCCACTGAAGATCCGACTTATTATAAAAATGTACTGATGTGGGTGTGTGAAGTAAACTGTTTCTGGTGCGTGAAAGTACTGAATTCCTAGAACTGCGTATCTAAACCATACTAAATTAGACACTAATGCGTGACAGGGTCCACAAAAGGATCTAACATATAGTAATAATGAGGAATTCTGTTCTACAAGGTTAGAGACAAGGACTGAGTCCAAGGACGAACACATGGACTCAGTCCTTCTGAATCAAAGTAATTGTGACTATGCTTGGTTAAGAACGTGTTCTGATACAATAAACTTAAGTGTTGTATAAGATCCATTGTAAAAAAAAACAAATGCAAAGAAAAGAATACTTTCTAGTTCGTGTGTATAGATAAAGTTTTTCAATCCCGTAAATGTTTACAGTGCAGTCGTTTTGGCCTCTTTAATAGTTATAACGATTTAAAAAAAAATAATCCTAATTTCGAATTTACAATTCATCCATAATTCACGATGCATCTATATAAGAACAGAAACGGTTTTAATTCCTGGTCCGTGTGTTTAAAGTCAGGTTACGTTTTTGTGAAAGGTGATGTAGTATTCGATTGAGGTTAGGAGGCATTTTTAGTTACGTTCGGACAACGTATGTGTCGGGGGTGAAGGGAGGGAGGGGGGAAGTGGAGGAAAAAAGATTCGATGGAAGGGGATCAAGGTATGTTATCGGCGTGGTGAGTGAGGGTTGTCATTGCCCTTCGTTTCGACACTTGGTCGCTGGATACGACGAACGGTCTGCTGACTCATCACTTCGAACTGGCGGGCTTCACGCTCAGCACCGCGGATATGCAGAAAAGCCGACCCAATAAACTGCCAGGGCTGCTGCAGAATGCCGGCTTCAGCAGCTGTGTATAGTGACGGTGGTAGGTCTTATATTTTGGAAGGTAGTGCCGATGCCAGAAATAATTTATTCTACATGTATTATGATGTAGCCTATGTAGCGTGCAAGATTCATACCGTGATTGAGGGAGGGAAAGCAGAGGAATATACAGAAGTGTTTGTTATATATTTTGTTATGTATATCGTTATATGTTGTTGTGTATATTGTTATGCGAGAGGCTTGGATTTAGGTTACTAAGATTTAAGTTTTCATTACCTTTTAAACAAATGTCTTTATTTTTGAGAAATAAAGTTTGATTTAAAACGGAATTAAAATCGATAAACTTGTGAATGAAAGTTTTCATATACTGATGCATTAGTTTGCTTACGGTCAGGTACAATATTCGTAATTAGGAAATAGTTGATTTTGCAAAGCATGTCATTAAGGCTAAGGTCAATGGATAGTCACAAGTGTGTAGCTCCTAAAAAAAATAGATTTAGTAAACGTTAAACTAGATTATATAAAGGAAAGAGGAAAACAAGCCAACTTAATTCACTGCGATTCGTGTTTATTTCAACTAGATTCGTCTTGTGCGTTGCCTCGACGCCGGGAAAACAAAACCGGATGTTCACAACGCACACCATCTCCAGCAGTAATCGGTTTTATAATAAACATTGTTTCCGTCATGAAATAAGTAAAGTAATGATTCGCAAGCGTATGAAAATAATAAATTACAAATTAAGGCGTGGGGAAGAGGCCAGTTCTGGCTACTAATACCCCACCTAATAAGATATATGGCAGAAATCATTGTCAAATTCAACAAATCGTCAAATTGGTAAGTATAATAAAATAATATTACTAAAAGTCAAAAATTTATTAAAATTAAAAGTGTCCTTTTAAACACATTATACGCACACACAGAAAATGCAGAAAGCAGAAAAAAAAATAACCTAAAAAGGGGGAGACAAATGTTTTCCGGAGACAAATCACTAACCGGAAGTCCCAATTTAAAGGATTTAAGAGATGGTAGCGTCACCAATATGCTTGGCAGATTATTTCCAAATCTCCACGACGCGATTACCGAAGAAATGTTTACGACAATCGGTGTAAGAAAGTTATCGACTGCAAGTTTTAATGAATTGCCACGTGTACGACTACCGTTTACCGTTTATAAATATTTATAAACAAATATATCTTTTACAAACATTTTTTCCTACATTTTATTATAAAAGTTGATCCTTAATATTTTTTTTTAGAGCTCGGCTGCTATTATTTTTTACCAACTTTTAAGTTTTCATTGACGTTGCAGCGGTCCCGACGTTGATATTAACTTCTTTTGGATCCTAATTGACTGAGATTGCAGAAGATAGACGGGTGGTAAGAACTACAGACATGGATTTTATTGTAAACACTATTTTTCTTAATTGATGTGTGAGATGAGAATAATAACTTTACATTGTATATTTATATTATTTTTTAAAAATATTTATGTTAAACGGCTTTTAATATTGATTCAGTGTAAATATTCTGCTTATTTTTAACTCGGCGCACAAACTAGCTGTCAGGGTTTCAAGTTTGTGCACCAAGTTTGGCTAAAAGTTTTATTTTTTATTTAAAAGAAACTAATATTACTTTATACAATTAATTTTATTATATGAACATTGGTGTAAGCCAGTCCTATAAAGTAAACAAATAGAAAATTATTACTACGTGAAATTCTAATTTGTAATGATGGCGTTATTATTTTTTTTCTGTATTTCTTCACACGTTTTTGTAGTACTGGCATTATGAAGTTTCAGACAAACGCACAAATCTAACTCATTATTGCTACTGATTTTTTGTTGGCATTGCTTTTTTGTGCGTGTGTTTTTTAACACCAGTCGCTACATCGCCACCAGATGGAATCAAAAGAGTAATCCGCCAACCAGAAAACTGATACTGACAATTCCAAAGGAGACAAAACATCCGGTCGATGCTCCTAAAAAGAAAACAGCGGATGCCTAAGTATATTAAATCTTTGCGCCAGCGTCAGTTTACCTTTTTGCTCGAGGCAAGCAGCCATTTTTTTTTTATATTGCAGATGCCCGTTTTTTTTTGGAGGGGGGAGGGTTGGGACGAAAGGGCGGCGAGTGATTGTGAGGTGGGGGGGGGGGGGAGGGGGAGAAAGAGGATGCAGGCCGAAAACTGGGTCGGTCTCTTTCGTGGGTGCAAGCTTGTCGTTTTTCCAACGAACGAAGCCGCGATGAAACATGGGCCGCTGACTCAGTCTCTCGACGGCCGTGCCGGCTTTACGCATAGCCCCGCGGATAGGCAGAAAAGCCGAACCCAATAACCTGCAGGGGCAGACAGCTGCAAAAACCAAGCTGCGGATGCATCAAGTTTTTGACTAAGTTCTCACTCCTTTTGTTTCTCTATTGTTTGATTTTTTTTACGACTTCTCTTTTTTTACGTGCATTATTATTATTTTTAAAGCAACCCGCGTTTCGGCAGTGGTTCAACTGAATCGACATTGCAGACATGAAAAAAAAAATAAAGATAAAAAAAGAACGTTGCATTTTCAAATTCCAGACTTGGAAACTGTCCAAAAATAAGCCGGCTTCCCAATAATTCTGAAAGCGTACATCAGTATAAGCCTATAACGACCTAGGTCTATATCTATCTGCAAAGTTTTCTTGGCGAAATAACGAAATATTTCAAGAATCAAAGTCAAGTGTTGAAAACTGTGTAGAATTCACACAAATTCGGAAAAGTCATAAAATTTGCAAGATAACTTTTGGCTTATCCCTATTTCTGTTTGTATTGTCGTTATTTGATTTATTTCGACATATTTCGATGAGTCTTGTGTGAGGTACACATTTTATAACTTATGGGAGAATCGTTCTGAAGGATTAAAAAAAAATGCTAAAGCAGGTCTCCATCTCAGTGTTATCTTTCTTCAACCCAAAAGGACGAATTTGAACTCGAATAAGCCTGTACTCAGTGCTGATGCTGCAGAATTATGGAATTACGTCATCGTAGTCCTTTGTTTTTCAAGGTTGAAACAGAATAAGCATATCCGATGGAATGTACTGAGTAAGATAACATGTGCCGTATTTTTCAAGCCGTTTGGTCAAACATTTGGGTGTTTTATAGGAGACTGTTTTAAAACGAATTTCAGGAAAATTTTTGGTCTTCAAATTTTCAAAGCACGCAACAAATATAAGTCCGATGACTGTAAGCTTCCAAGTGCTACCTAAGACGCTGTATGGTAACTTTATTACCAGTCATGCCGATGTAATTAAAGTAACGCAGTTCCGGTTTAAAGTCGCAACGGCTTGAGCATGTCTACACGCTCAGCAAAGCATAATTAACATAATGTCAGAGAAGCTTGGGGTCTGGGAAGACGTTGTGATTTAACTGCTCTAATTCAAATGTGACATCTTCATTCCTATAACTGTTAGAAATTTCAGTTATTTTTCCTGTTCATTCACCATTTTTACGGTCGAGGACCGTTTTTTTTTTAATTTTTACACCACTTTTAACTGTAATGTCAATTAAAAGTGGTGTAAGCCTATAAATATCTTACGGTGCAGAGAACTGGAAAACAAATCACCAGTTCCTTCTATACCATTCTAATTTGCAGTTTTATTTATTTTTTCAGTGTACAAAGTATTGAAGCCGTGACAAAGACCAGCGATTCTTGACATTTTCTAGGCAAATGTACGAAGCGAACTGCCTACGTTCTTATTATGGTGTGACAAAACGGTTTCTGCGAAATTGTTACTAATTATTGTCATTTACCCGACTTTATCTCTTGGTACAAGTAAATTACGGATCAAACGTAATTCAACATAAATCTACTAAAACTACCCAAAACATTTAATCAGGAGACGTTGTAGGCCAGTAAGCTATACAGTTCTTTGAAGGCCCAAACAGCAGATGTTAAGTGGAAGGAACCACATGCTAGTAAACAGTTGTTTTTTGCCGTATGAGGGAGGAAATCGGAGTACCCGGAGGAAACCCTCGTACAACGAGGGGAAAAACCCGTACATTAAGCTTACCTATCCAGGATCGAACCCGGGTCTGTAGGAAGCCAGAGATGTACAGCTGGGACGAGGACGCCTACCGAATCTGACGTCCCAGTGCTCGCAGCTAACCGTATTTTTAAATACGTTACACTTATTTCGAATTGTACGAAAAAGCATCTTTCATGTCTTATTCAGCCGAGAACAAGAATGAGATCGTTAAATGAGTCAGAGTTGGCAGCATTAAACAGAGTTTTATACAAGCAATGAATTCCGAAGATCGTTCTACGTGCATCGTACAATGCCGAGACAACAAAAATATACAGTACTAGCGGAGTCGCTCGCTTCGCTCGCTCATTCCGCGTCGTCTCGCTCCCCCCACCCCCCTTCACATTTAATTTGCCGTTCGGTTGGTAGTTGGCATCGTATGTTCGCGCTGCTGGCCGTTGCGTTCCAGGCGCAGCTACTATCTCAGCGGGCCTTGGCTGCTACTTTTATAATTTGCTGCAAATGGAGATAGCTGCTGAAGCTGCCGATGGAGATAGCTGCTGGCGCTGCCGATGACAGCGTTCCGCATCTTGTGTAATTATATATATAGATATGAGAGGAATATTTTACTCCTCCCTCTTTGCCTTATATTGCTGCCTAGGCACATTTAGCTGTAAAACCCAGCAAACTCGCACACTTTGAGGTTAAATAACGCCTCTCATAAGCTCTTATACGTATACTAGCATCGTACCCGGCTTCGCCCGGGGATTTGTTTGACCCGTGTTTATTTCCCAGTATTTGCTCGGTGCTGCCTGATCGTTCACTGCAACAGTCAATTTTTGTTTGTGTAATACTCCCCCTTCCCGCCAATCCTCTCCCTCCCCTCCTCCTTTTATTCCGTCCTCTCCCTCTCCTCTTCGTTTCCTTCTCTTCCTCCTCTTTGCTATACGTAGTTGAATGTGGATGGTTATTTGAATTAATACTGGCCCTCCCCCTTTTCCGAGGTTTGGGCAAATTGGTATTCCAAACAACCCCCCAGATATCTCTTTTAGGTTCAGTTAATGCGTAATCGTATGCCTAATGGTAACAGCTCATTTCCCCCCTCCCCACTCCCAGTTTTTCACTGTGGCTTAAGCAATGTGTACCGTGTGAAAAAGAACTGTGCATGACGTCATTTAATACTAGCCCTTGAGATTACCACGGTGTTTGGTTAGAAGGATAATTTGTGGATCCTCTACCTTGTCAATGAAATAGTGGTGCTAACATAAGCACTGCCCCACCAACGGGCATTCCTCGTTCTGGCCTCTCCCCACACCCAGTTTATCGCTTTGGCTTAACCAATCCGTTGCGTGCGAAAAATAACTGTCCTTCGTACATGACGTCATTTAAGACATGCCTTTGCGATGACCGCGCAGAGCAAATTGTTAGTCGATGTAGAGCAAATTGTTAGTCGAGGAAGTTTGTTAGTTTGGCTTATAATGTAAGATAGTTTCTTTCCCCATTTCTGTCGGGAAAAAAGTCACCATTGGAATTCTTGAGGTTGCCATTAAAAACGTATGTTTAGGCTACAACCTAGTGTACGCCCGTTAAGTTACGCATCAACAATATACATATACGAAGGTCTGTCCCTGGAAAGGCAATGTGATTTTATTGGGGCCTGTGCCTGTGGCCTACGCGCCCACCCTGGACTTTAGTCTCTAATAATGTATTTCGATTAGCTCACCACAATGCTTATCTTAACCCATTCCCTTTATTGTTACTCTTGATGCCTCCGTCATTCTTTCCCCCATTCGTCTTTATAATTAGCCACATTGTCTCCAACAAACATTGTAACATCGTGCTTCTCTGTTGTATGACGTAGGCTTAGACGACTTAATGTTAACTGGCTCCCCCTCTAGCACAAAACCACAACTTTGCGTGTTATTTTTTTTCCTTCAACGTTTTTGCTGAAGAAGCCACGCATTTTTGTTCACTCCCCAGAAAACAAATTGCCGGGTGGACAGCCATATAGGCCTCAAGGAACGTAGCTGTATCGATCAACTCTGGCCTCTTCATGTTTACTTGCATGCAGCCTATAATGATCCCTCTAGTTGATATTTCACTCCTGTACAGTGAGTAAGGACTTTTAGCCACTTTAAAGGGACATGTCGTGGGAGAGTTACAATCGAATTGACCATTTGCATGCTGTGACCTTGGGCAGAGAGAGGCCCCGAATTCTTCCTACGTCGATGCAGAGGTTGTTTGTGAGTGAGCAAGATTAACGAATAAAACCTACCTGACCAGTCGTTACTCCTCCTTATTTTCCAATTTTTCCACTACTTTTCCACCTGGACGAGGGAAACTGAACTTGACGTTTAAGGCCGTTGGGAACGTCGTTGAAAAACACGACGTATGGATTCTTGTCTGTGCGATCCGATACCGCATTACCCAAGATCGGTCTGAGGGAGCGGTTTCGGGGGTTTGAGGGGTGCGGGCCAACCCAGGCCTTCTCAGAGATCCTTGGGATCGGTCAACACGCTCTGCCCTCAAGCCATTCTCTCAGCACACAAATCTTGAACCAAGGGGTCGCAACTGTAGTCGAAACAATGCATTCCAAACCTTCGCAATTTGCACTCCTTCCGGTGCTTGGCTGACTCCAATAACGCCAGCATGGCGCCAGTTAACTTCCTTTTCTCGTCTGAATGAGATTCGCGAGAGGCCAATCGTACAATCTATTTATTTATTTATCTTATTTATAAAATTATTGCAACGCCGTATAAAGAGCATAACAGCAACTTCAGATTAAAACAACAATTACAAAAACAGAAGAAATATGGCAGCGCTTATGGTGCCCACCTTTCTCGCCACTGCTCTCGCCTGAATGAGATTTCTGAAATACACACCCTATAATTCGTCATCACTCATGTGGTGTGCGACGAAGACAACGCCTATTACAGATAGGTTGCAACAAATGTGAAAACGCTGTATATCTTAAAAACGATGCAAACCTCAATTTAAAAATCGAACAGCCATTGGAAACTCAGTTCATACTAAGTTATTGTGTGCGCTGCGTATCTTGAGTCCTGGAAGTATTTTACGAACGGCTACGTCTTCCTGGCGGAGGCGGCTTTAATCGACGGCCGCCATTGTTTTTGTAACCATCTTGGATATCAACAAGGCACTCTGCTGCCAAAAACGTACAATCGATTATCTGTGTTCGTTCTGCGGCGAACTCAAGGTAGGCCGCGCACACTTTAGCATACATTTTGAAAACAGTATCACAGTTTAACTGTAGGTGTGCGTGTTATGTCCTACTCGTCGGACTCAAGTTTCTCCAACATTGTTGAGCGACTGATTTGTTCACCATGTTAATCTTTATGGCGGCTGCCATTCCATTATCTCAAAGCGGATGTACCACAGATAGCTACGCCTTTAATCGGTATTCTGCTTGTCCGGTAAATGCAGTTGACCATATATATCGTCCTAGCTCGAACCTATGGTCATTGACGTAACTTCGTGTTATCGTTTCCTACGGAAATAATCAACAATAATTATGACTAGCAAAATGTTCCTCGGATTTTCAATTACTTCTTGAAGACAACTTAATAATATTCTGTCTTCTAATAAGTTGCGTAAATTTTTCAAGCAAAACTTAAATTCATTTTGTTTTGTAGTTCAAATTTGTGGTTGTGAAATATACCTGGTACACTGAAACTTCCGATAAATCGTGAGCACTCGATGCAGAGCGTATGATGCAATATGCCCGCTTCAAGAACTTGAATGTAAAATGGAAAGCATTGTACGTATAGCCTGAAATATAGTGTCGTAATGATGCAAAGGTAGCACATTTTGTACTAAAGTTTATATTACCTCTTAGAACTTGAATATGACTTCGAATAATTACCGGAGATTGCGTTTGCTCACTACAGGGTGAGGCAAAAGTCTGGTCACACGCAAATAACTGCCGATATAATGGTCCTACGTTAATTCTGAAGACATTCTGAAGTCAGGTATGGAGCAGCCAATGAAGATATTTTCAATGACCTTGAAAACAGCATTCAAGGTCATCTGCATTCTATCTTCCGAACGGCGCAAGATACAGCACAAAAGTGAATTACAAAGTTGTACCCGAGCGTCAAACATGACGAACTGCAAAAACAGACTGAAAATCGGAGCATAATTGCAATAGGTACGAGTACACGAGTGCCTGGTCTTTCCAGCAGCATTGAGTGCAGCTAAATTTGAGCCTAAAGTAATAAGCCATCATTCACTACACAGAAAGTCACGTTCGGTATGTGATTACTTTCTGATTTTACATCTATTTATTTATTTTTGCTCAAGCCTAATGCCCTTCTGAGTAATTTCCAGCCCGGTCGCAATAATCGCCCAGCAATGAAAAAACGTATTGTCGTTACGAATGCCCTCACTTTAAGCCAATGGTGGAAAAACCGTGAACATTCGAATGCCCGCACTTTTTAACAGCTTCTTAAATCATTATGCCATTACAGATTATTTCCATTAAAGGGTAACTTATAAGTTTACGGTAAACAGGAAGCAATTGACAAGATGAATTTGCGCCACTTGTTCACTGGCAGAGATGGATTTATATTTCCGCCACCTAGGACTACGCAGATACCCCCCCCCCCC